>SKCR01045855.1:0-46615 GCA_019454045.1 Zanthoxylum bungeanum
CAGGAAATGTCATGGCCATTTTGGAAGTTTAACCATTTACAAGGTTCCAAGTAGCCATCATTTTTGAGGAGTCGGTAGACTCATTGTTAGCAAATATTATGAAGAAAATGAAGTATGGGCTTAATGCTAGACTAAGGGTGCTAGGCCAAGGGGTAAGTACGCTGCCAGATTTCAAAGGACAGACTACCAAGAATGGGCTTGGGTATCTGTATGACACAGAAACTGGACGACGCATGATGTTCTAGGCTCATGGCCAAGTTGGGAGTACGGAGTAGCCCGCGGGGGACTAAACCGGAGAATAATGGAGTTGCCACCCGGTGTGAACCGGGAAAATGATTTAAGGCCACACTCACCCCTCGCAAGGGAAGACCTCAAACTGTTGGGTTCGGAACGATCCCTTTACTTATGCCACTTGTAGTGAAATGATTTGTGCAATAATTTAATCGAGTCTAGCAACATATATTCCTAAGGGTATTCTATTTCTAAGTTCGCACGCATATTCTATTTCCACGTACCACTCGAGCAAACGGCACATATTTCGATTTATTTTGTCTTGCTTGTTTATTATCCGTTATTTAATTTCTGCATGTTATTTGTTTGTGTAATGATGAGATAAAGCGCATGGGCTTAGTAAGTTGGATTGAAGGTCCTCCATTTTGAGGGGTTAAAATCCTTTACCACGATGTTTTTCCGCGCCAGATGATGTATATTCGGTCGAATGTAAGATGTGTTCAATCGGGTATACAAAGTCCGATATTGTTGTCTTTATTTTTTATATGCATTATTTTATTAGCGCATGAGCTTAGTAAGTTGGATTAAAGGTCCTTCATTTCGAGGGGTTAAAAGCCTTTACCACGATGCTTTGCCGCGCCGGATGATGTATATTCGGTTGAATGTAAGACGTGTTCAGTCGGGGATATGAAGTCTAATATTGTTGTCCTTACTTTTATATGCATTATGATGTGATTACTAAGCAGTTGGATTAAAGGTCCTCTATTTGGAGGGATAAAAAGCCTACGGTCTACCTTTACCACGATACTTCGCCGCGCCTTTTATTTTGTTATTTGCTTTTCTTTGTATACCATCTTCTTGCATAATCATGCATCATTTTGCATCGCACCATGGCATGTTTATTTTAACGTATGATTGCCTCTCTAGTTATCTTTTTACATTATGCGCTTAATTGCCCCCTTTAATATGCATGCTTGTATAATTATTGCTTGTTTGCGCTTCCATGATTATCAATGCAATGTGTTTGTGAAATTATGCGATTGCCATTATTCTAATTCAATTTTATGCATGCTTGTATGATTATTGTTTTCTTGCGTTTCCGTATCCATGAATATAATGTGGTTATGAATTTGCATGCTTGCCGTATTTCAATTTACATTTATGCATGCAAATTTGGACATAGGTTATATGCAAATAGGTTGTATGCAAATTCGGACATAGGTTATATGCAAACTTATATATGAGCTTTGTACTTATGCATGTGAAATAGAATACCCTTAGGAATGTATGTTGCTAGATTCGATTAAATTATTGCACAAATCACATCATTACAAGTGGCATAAGTAAGGGAGCATTCCGAACCCAATGGTTTGAGGTCTTCCCTTATGATGGGTGAGTGCGGCCTTAAATCTTTGTCCTGGTTCACACCGGGTGGTGACTCCATTATTCTCCGGTTTAGTCCCCCGCGGGCTACTCTGTACTCCCAACTAGGCCGCGAGCCTAGAACAGCATACGTCGCCCAGTTTCTGTGTCCTACAGTATCATTCTGAGGATGAAGAGAATCCGAAGGCTAAGAAGAAAGGAACACAGATGTATGACTACTTTGTGAAGGCCGAATATCAGAGAACTTAAAAACCTTACAAAATCAATGACGTCATTATGCTAGGATTCAAGATCTTTGCTAATGTGGTAGATTGGAACAAAATTCTGATGATCGAAGAAGAAAGGGAAAAGAAGGACACAAATCCATTACCAAAAGATAAGCAAGAAACAGAATGGGAAGAAGAACTACTCATGCTGGAGAGCTGACAATAGAGGACTCCAAGACAGTCAAGAAGGATGGAGAAGATTGTGAAGACATCTATATACCAGAACTATTTGATTATAACCTTGCTTTTAAAATTAATAAGATAAATGATTTTGCTTACTTTCCTAATCATTTTTCTTTTAGTATACATCATGACATGAGCATATTTGACATTAATTCAAATAAAATGAATGCATTTAATCTTGGTACATGCGAAAACTCTAAGAATATATTAATTACAAGTGAGGTTACCCTTGAAGAGAGAAAAGAATTAGAGGGATCACTAATAAATATGGAAAAGTATTTTTCTCATCTTATGAAGATATGGCTAGAGTAGACAAAAGTATAACGCAACATGTGATACCAACAGATCCGAACATGAACCCATAAAGCATAAACTTTGAAAATGAGGCCAAATTGGGTAGAAATGATAAGGGATGGGGTAAAGAAATAAGTAGAAGTAGGATTCTTAGAAATGGTAAAGTATCAATAGTGTTAGCCAAAATTGTATTGGTACCGAAGAATGATTGAAGAGTCAGAATATGCGTGGACTATAGAGCCCTCAATAAGGCTTGCCTAACAGTTTATTTTATCCTCCACCCATAAATGTCTTGGTAGACAGTATAACCTTATCAGCCATGTACTCCTTTGTAGATGGATTTTCTAGGTATAATCAAATATACATGGCAGAAGATGACAAGCACAAGACGACCTTTACCATGGAATGAGAGATGTACTGCTATAAGGTAATGTCGTTTTAGATGTGGAGGAGTTCCTAGCATAACAACCAATTGAATAGGATTGTTCAAGGTTGGAAAATATATTTTGATGGAGCTATAAACTGTAAGGGAACGTGCATTGGAATAATTTTGATAACCCCGGAAGGATAGAAACTTTGCCAATGGCTAAAAGGCTAACAGTCACTAATAATATAGCATAATATGAGGCGAGTATCTTTGGGTTAGAAGCATTAATAGCCTGGGGCGAAAGATGTAGAAGTTTTTGAGGATTCGATGCTAGTAATTCGACAAATAAGGGGAGATTGGGAGTCAAATGAGAACAAACTAAAGCCATATCTATTCCATCTCAAAACATTGATATGAAGTAACCCGGGATGCACCTTCCAACATTTGCCCCAAGAAGAAAACCAAATAACTATGAAACCCTTGGTGTTAACCACAGCTAGTAAACCCATTGTGAAATGGGAATAGTCATTGAAGTTGAAGATGGAAAACCATGGTCTTACGACATCAAGAATTTATTGGATCACAGAGAGTTTCTGGAGGGAGCAAGTATAAAGAATAGGGTGGCGATTCAAAAATTGGCCTCTTATTTATAAGCTTAAAGAGAGATTTGTATAAAAGGCTGTCCAAGAGAGTACAGTTGAAATGCTTGAAGAAGAGGGAAGCCTATAAGGTGATGGAGTAAATCCATATAGGAGTATATAGACCACATATGAGTGGGCTTATTTTGACAAGGAAAATTATGAGAGAAGGATTTTATTGGCTAACCATGGAGGCGGATTGTGCAGAATTGGTGAAACATTATCATAAATGTCAGGCTTATGGAAATCTGAGTCACTTACCACCAATGGAGTTAAATGGGCTATCAAAGCCTTGACAGTTCTTAGCATGAGGTATAGACTTGATTAGTTAAATCAAGCCACATGCCTAAATGGGCATCGATTTATAGTTGTGGCCATAGGCTATTTCTTTAAGTAGGCGGAAGCCGAATCTTTTAGTAATGTCATGGCCAAACAGATTTATAAATTCATATCACAGAAACATCGTCTGTCAGTATAGGATCCCACATCATCGTGGTGACAAACAATGTAGTACAGTTTCAAGGAGAAACAAAGCTATACTGCAGAAATATAGGATCAGACATCACTGTAGGGGTTTTTAGGGGCTTAATCCGGTAACGCAGCGGAAGCGGTGAAAATCGTATTTTCAGATTTCAAAACTTTTTCTCGGATTAATTAAATAAACATATTTATTTAATATTCCAATAATCAAATTATGAAATAAAATTCAAATGAATCATATTCAAGTGAATTTACCAAATTACCCTTGCTTTGTATTTTTGTCCATTTTAGTAGTCCGAAATTGATCAAATCAATTTTGAATGATTCTAAATCATTTCTAAGATGAATTAGCATGTTCAAAACATGAAAACACCAAAAGCACCAAAATCCCAAATTTCCAACTCATGGCGAGAGCCTCCTTTAGGCTCCAATTTGTGCATTTTGCACTTTCATGCTTCAAGACACATCCAAATGAAATCCAATCAACATGAAACTTTATATGCATCATATACACACACAAATACACAACATATATGAAAAGCCCCAAATTTGGAATTGGTCATGAACCCTAATTTTTCAATTTCCACAAATTGGACAAATTAGACCAAATACATTAAATCAATTACTTCAATCATCATTCTTACATCCAATCCAAGTCTCAACACAATGAAACAACTCAAGATCAAATCTAGGTCATTTAAGAGTGGGTCAATAACTCTAGATTAGCAACATGGTTTCCAAAAACCTTAAAAGAATAGTTATAACTACAATAGTTACAAGTTTTCTTCATCACACATGCTCAGCACTTTCAACCAAATTTCCATCATCAAAAACACAAGAAATAATGAAAATAATAACTTAAGAACATCACAAGATGTTGCCTAGATCCTAAGGAACAAATTCCTTTCTAATAGTAAGTTTGAAAAACTTACAAAATCCAAGCTTTTCTTTAAGTTTTTCCTTTTCTCCTTCACTTGCTTCCTTAGTTTCTTTCAATGGAGTTTTTATGAAAAGTGTATTAGGTTAAGAAATGAAAATGAAATGAAAAACAATAGATACTACTTGCTTTATTTTTAGCCTTGGCCGAATTTGCCAAGCCAAACAAGAAAATAAAATTTAAAATATTAAAAACATATATCATTTAGGAATAAGTCAAATAACTCATTTTGACTATTAATTAATGTGTATTTAAATTAATCAAGTATTAAATGTAAATACACATAATTAGGCAAATGACTATCTAGTCCCTTTTACACGTATCTTGCGTTTAACCTTTAAACGCCTTTATAAATAATCAATATTATTTATTAATGTTGCTCTAGTGCTCTACGAGTATGTTTCATTATTGAGACTCTCTAGATTCAGGTATATCCGTCACGAAATAATAATTTCGTGTCCATAATCTATCCACCCGTAGATTATGACGATCACGGATAATCTCGCTGAACCATGCAGGTCGAGGTCATGGCAAATGTATAATTCCTCCGTCACAGCTAGCCGGATAAATCCTAGAGATATAGATGTAAACGCCAAATCTCTATCGGGATTATCCAGTAGAATATTCTATTAGCAATCTCAAAAAGAATGTTTAGAACTAGCTTCTAAACTTTACCACGGGCCCATGGTTTTATCTGATTGCTAATCATATGGACTACATATGCTCTGATACACAGAACTGACGGATCCTATCTTGATACACATAGGACACCCTGAGGATCTATCTACACCCAACGAACAGGCGGAGGTCTGATCTAAATAGATCGGTGACGTGACTGCCGTCTAAGTGTGGAAGATGTCTCATGTGCCCACAATGGCATCTCAAGTCTAAGAATCATAAGTGCTACTCAACCCAAGAAGATTCTTATTGACGCTGGTGTACCATCCATTAAGAATCTTCGGTGAGTCGTTCAGTGTTTATCCGCTATAAACACCTACATGTCTATACTAGTCTCCAAGACTTATGGTTCATTGAGAAACCATTGGAATCATATATTCCAGTATACGACATGTACCGGTCTCAACGGGTTTACTTTACTGACCAAGTAGTGTAAACCTTGACCAGGAACTGTCTGAGAATGACAACGTCATGATACATGTCAATGTCCGTTGCGACGCTTTTGCAACTGTATCATGACTAATCATTCTAGGGTCATTACGTCTTTACCATATAGAAAGATAGATTATATTATAGAAACTGCATATATTTATCATAATAATAATGTTTTACAGAAGTATTCAACAGAATACAACCGGGAATTGGCGCTCTGAGCACCAACCCCAACAAAATCTCCCACTTGCTCTAGTGCCAATATCGATTGTATCTAATACCCATCGACTCCACGTGTTTATCAAACAACTTCGGAGGTATGGCCTCGTCAGCGGGTCTGCTACATTATCTTCACTCGGTACCTTGCACACGACAATATCCCCTCGCGACACGATCTCTCGAATGATGTGGTACTTGCGTTCCACATGCTTCGACTTCTGATGCGCCCTCGGTTCCTTTGCTTGCGCAATGGCTCCAGTATTATCACAGTATAACGGAATCGCATTCTCGATACTTGGGACAACTCCCAATTCTGTGATAAAGTTCTTTATCCACACAGCCTCTTTTGCGGCTTCAGAAGCTGCAATATATTCCGCCTCAGTGGTGGAATCAGCTGTCGATCCCTGTTTGGAACTCTTCCAACAAACTGCACCTCCGTTAAGGGTAAAGACAAATCCAGATGTAGACTTTCTATCATCGGGATCCGATTGGAAATCGGAGTCTGTATACCCATTAACCTGCAGTTCGTTTCCTCCATATATGATCAACTTATCCTTAGTACCTTTAAGATACTTTAGGATATGTTTAATGGCCATCCAATGGTCATTACCTGGATTGGACTGATATCTACTGGTTACGCTAACAGCGAAACTGATATCAGGCCTCGTACATAACATGGCATACATTATGCTACCCAAACACGAAGCATAAGGTTGGTTAGACATTCTAACCTTCTCATCTTCTGTTTGTGGACACATCTTCTTAGAAAGATGAATCCCATGTCTGAACGGTATGTTTGCTGTCTTACAGTTACCAAAGCTATACCGTTCCAAGATCTTATCTACGTACGTTGATTGGGATAACCCAATCAGCCTCCTTTGTCTATCTCTATAGAGTTTTATCCCTAAAACATAGGAAGCTTCTCCCAGGTCCTTCATGGAGAAATTCTTACAGAGGTACGCTTTTACGCTTTGTAACATACCTAAATCATTCCCAATGATTAGGATGTCATCAACATATAGGACTAAAAATACGACCATGCTACCACTGGCCTTCTGATACACACAGGATTCTTCCGAATTCTTGAGAAAACCAGACGATCTAATAATCTCATCGAATCGAAGATTCCAACTTCGTGAAGCTTGTTTAAGTCCATAAATGGACTTCTTAAGCTTACATACCATACCCGAGGTTTCGCTGGACGTGAAACCTTCCGGCTGTTCCATATAGATTTCTTCATCAAGAAATCCATTTAGAAAAGCCGTTTTGACATCCATTTTCCAAATCTCGTAGTCATGATACGCAGCTATAGAAAGCAAAATCCGGATAGACTTAAGCATTGCTACCGGTGAAAAAGTTTCATCGTAGTCGACGCCAGGTCGCTGCGTGTAACCTTTTGCTACCAGTCGGGCCTTGTAAGTTTCAACCTTACCGTCAGGCCCGTCTTCCTCTTGTAAACCCATTTACAACTGATAGGAACAATTCCTTCGGGAAGCGGAATCAAGTCCCAAACTTGATTTTCATGCATTGAGTCTATCTCGGATTTCATGGCACTTTGCCATTTCACGGAGTCGATGTCCAACATCGATTCTCTATAGGTGAAATTATCTGATCTCTTCACATAAAAAGAGAACATCCAGACTCTTTTCTTGTATCAAATACAAGCGTTCAGGAGGTCTAGATACCTTTCCGACCTACGGAGTGTGTGTGTTGAAGGTCCTTCATCTACTTGAACTTCAGGTTCCTCCGTTGGTTCGTTGTTTTCAGGTTGGACTTCATCAAGCTCAACCTGTCTATGATTACCTCCTTCTGACAAAAATTCTACTTCTAGAAATTTTACGAAGCGAGCTACGAACACATTTCGATGCTCGGTATCATAGAACAGATATCCCCTCGTATTCGAAGGATATCCAACAAACCTAAACTTTTGCCCTCGAGGCAAAAGCTTATCTTGCTGAGTTACCCTGACATAGGCAGGACAACCCCAAACCTTAATATAATTAAGATTTGGTCTCTCTACCTACCGAACCATATCTGATACGGTGTCGTAGGAACAGCCTTTGAAGGAATCTTATTCAAAAGATGTGTGGCTGTTAAGAGAGAGGTAGCCCCATAAATAATAGGGCAATTTGTGAAACTCAACATCGATCGGACCATATCCAATAAAGTCTGATTTCTCCTTTCAGATACACACCATTGTGTTGTGGTGTACCTGGAGGAGTATATTGAGCGAGAATCCCATTCTCCTTCATATATCCATGAACTCACCACTCATATATTCACCGCCTCGATCTGATCGAAGGCATTTAATATATTTACCAGTTTGTTTTTCTACTTCATTTCGGAACTCTTTGAACTTTTCAAAGGTTTCTGATTTATGTCGCATCAAATACACATAACCGTACCGTGATAAATCATCGGTAAAGGTAACGAAGTACGAATAACCACTGTGAGCAGTTTGACTTAGTGGACCACATACATCAGAATGTACGAGTTCCAGTAAGTTAGTGGCGCGGTGTCCAACACCAGAAAATGGGGCCTTGGTCATTTTACCCTGAATACAGGATTCACAAGTTGGATAGGATTCAATGGTAAGATCTAATATCAAACCATTCCTAACCAATTGGGTAAGGCGTTTAACACCAATGTGACCAAGTCTCATATGCCAAAGTTCAGTATTAATAATTACAGGTAAACTACGTTTATTAACTCCAGTATTTAATATATCTTTTGAAGTTTGCAATGTATAATGACCATGCTGGTTTGGACAACAAAGGATCTGAATATTATATTTATCATATAAATACAAAGAACTATTCTTAATATTAATACAAAAGCCTTCTGTATCCAATACAAAAAGTGATATAATATTAGTGACACATCCCGGTACAAAATGACAGTCATATAACAAAAGTGTCCCATTCGGCAATGAGATCTCGCATACTCCCACTGCAACTGCATCCAAGAGTCTCCACTCCCGAACCGCAACTGCATCTCTCCGGCTTCAGTTTCCTACTTTCCTTCAGCACCTGCAACGAATTGCAAATGTGAATGGGACAAGCAGAATCTAAAATCCAGCTGGATGTAACGGCTTCACAAGCCAAAGATAAATCAATAAATGGAAAAATAAAAGTACCTGATGTAGAAGCTCTGTCTCTCCTCACTTGGGCAATGTAATCAGGACAGTTCCTTTTCCAGTGCCCAACTTTGCCGCAGTGGTGGCATTTGTCTTCAGAAGCCCTTTTGGGCTTTGCAATCTTCGCCTGTTGTTGAGGACCAAAAGCCTTCTTCTTCTTCTTTTCCTGCTTTCTTGTTCTTTCCCTTGGACCATCCTTGGGAAGAAGCCGAAAGAGAAGTAGTTCTAGGAGGGCGAGTCGGTACTCCCTTCTTAAGGTCCTCTTCTTCTCCGTGAGCAACATCCTATGTAGCTCCTGGTAGGTACAGACAGTCCCGTGCATGTTGAAGTACATCACAAACTGGCGAAATGAAGCTGGTAGTGAACCAAGAATGACACCCCTACCGAGAATGTCATTCAAGATGAGATTGCGTTGCCTCAATTGATCGATCAAATCGATCATCTGAAGAACATGTGGGCTAACACTCTGCCCCTCATCCAGACGCACATGGAACAGTTCCATGGCGACTTTGTGAACAATCACTTGTTCCTGGTTCTCAAACGATTGTCTCAATCGCGTCATCATACTATAGGAATCTAGCATACCATAGTACTGTTGCTTGAGTTTCGGAGACAGTGAACTAAGGATGTATGATTTAACCCTAAATCATCATCCTTCCAAGTTTCAAAAACTTGGCGTTCCTCCTCCGAAGCATCCGCACCCACTGCAAGGGGAAACGGACCCTCAAGAACATAACCCAGCTTCTCGGAATCGAAGGCAATCCTCAAATCCAATTCCCAGTCTGCAAAGTTCTCAGCGCCTTTCAGTTTGTTCGCATCAAGCATGCGCGCAAACTGATTTGTGGATTGTGCCGCCATCGCCAATCTATCATATAGATCATGAAAAACGGTTAGCAGAAATAAAGCAGTTTCATATAATATCAAAAGCATAAACTAGATCATGGATTTTTAATCTAATATGCCCCTCCCACTAAATCATGCAATACTGTAATCCCAAAACAGAATACAAATATTTAATTAAATTAAATACTAATAGTGAAAAGTGGATCCCGTGAATATATTTCGGCTCACAGCAGAGGCACGGTCTCGCCTACGTATATTCATCAGGTAGACAACTCATTTGTCAATCATTCACTAATGACTCCTAAGTATCCGGTCCTGGCCGTTTCTCGTTGTCGCTGCGAAGGCAGGCCCACAAGGAGACGTACCAAGGTTAAACTCGTCAATGATAAACTCAAGTTACTTACGTAATCCTGACAGCTAGGGCACGTTCAGAATTCCGCTTTTACTTGAATTTACCTAGTATCTGATATACATCCGGTATAAATAAATCTTTATCGGCTACATCCTCACAGCAGAGGCACGGTCTTGGATGTAGTCACAAAGAATTATTCATAACCGTATTGACAAGACGGACCATATAACATGCATCAAATACATAATTATTCAAACCTTATTATTAGGGATTTTCCGCTAAGTGTCATACACCCTAAATCTAACCAATTTAGATCCTAATAAGCATGCATAAAGTCAAGAAAACTGATTAAACATTGATTCAATGAAGGCTAATCATATTAGGTGGCCTAGAATCAGACTCGCTCTGATACCATTTTGTAGGGGTTTTTAGGGGCTTAATCCGGTAACGCAGCGGAAGCGGTGAAAATCCGATTTTTTCAGATTTCAAAACTTTTTCTCGGATTAATTAAATAAACATATTTATTTAATATTCCAATAATCAAATTATGAAATAAAATTCAAATGAATCATATTCAAGTGAATTTACCAAATTACCCTTGCTTTGTATTTTTGTCCATTTTAGTCCGAAATTGATCAAATCAATTTTGAATGATTCTAAATCATTTCTAAGATGAACTTAGCATGTTCAAAACAGAAAACACCAAAAGCACCAAAATCCCAAATTTCCAACTCATGGCCGAGAGCCTCCTTTAGGCTCCAATTTGTGCATTTTGTCATTTCATGCTTCAAAACACATCCAAATGAAATCCAATCAACATGAAACTTTATATGCATCATATACACACAAATACACAACATATATGAAAAGCCCCAAATTTGGAATTGGTCATGAACCCTAATTTTTCAATTTCCACAAATTGGACAAATTAGACCAAATACATTAAATCAATTACTTCAATCATCATTCTTCCATCCAATCCAAGTCTCAACACAATGAAACAACTCAAGATCAAATCTAGGTCATTTAAGAGTGGGTCAATAACTCTAGATTAGCAACATGGTTTCCAAAAACCTTAAAAGAATAGTTATAACTACAATAGTTACAAGTTTTCTTCATCACATGCTCAACACTTTCATCAAAATTTCCATCATCAAAAACACAAGAAATAATGAAAAGAATAACTTAAGAACATCACAAGATGTTGCCTAGATCCTAAGGAACAAATTCCTTTCTAATAGTAAGTTTGAAAAACTTACAAAATCCAAGCTTTTCTTTAAGTTTTTCCTTTCTCTCCTCACTTGCTTCCTTAGTTTCTTTCAATGGAGTTTTTTTATGAAAAGTGTATTAGGTTAAGAAATGAAAATGAAAATGAAAACAATATATACTTGCTTTATTTTTAGCCTTGGCCGAATTTGCCACCAAATACAAGAAAATAAAATTTCAATTTCATTTGCAATTTCATTAAATCAACTTGCATAAATATCTAAAAACAACACTTTAATGATATTTATATAAAGTCAACAAAGGCAACATAATCATTTACTTTAAATATCCTAATGTAAGATATTTATATTTTAATTAATATTAATCATTAACAATTAAATAATTAATTAATTAATCAAATACAAATATATTAAATATATATATAATATTTACATTAAATATTAAAAACATATATTCATTTAGGATATAAGTCAAATAACTCATTTTGACTATTAATTAATGTGTATTTAAATTAATCAAGTATTAAATGTAAATACACAATAATTAGGCAAATGACTATCTAGGTCCTTTAGCACGTATCTTGCGTTTAACCTTTAAACGACTTTATAAATAATCAATATTATTTATTAATGTTGCTCTAGTGCTCTACGAGTATGTTTCATTATTGAGACTCTCTAGATTCAGGTATATCCGTCACGAAATCTAATTTCGTGTCCATAATCTATCCACCCGTAGATTATGACGATCACGGATAATCTCGCTGAACCATACAGGTCGAGGTCATGGAAAATGTATAATTCCTCCGTCACAGGTATCCGGATAAATCCCAGAGATATAGATGTAAACGCCAAATCTCTATCGGGATTATCCAGTCGACTATTCTATTAAATCTCAAAAAGAATGTTTAGAACTAGCTTCTAAACTTTACCACGGGCCCATAGTTTTATCTGATTGCTAATCATATGGACTACCTATGCTCTGATACACAGAACTGACGGATCCTATCTTGATACACATAGGACACCCTGAGGATCTATCTACACCCAACGAACAGGCGGAGGTCTGATCTAAATAAATCGGTGACGTGACTGCCGTCTAAGTGTAGAAGATGTCTCATGTGCCCACAATGGCATCTCAAGTCTAAGAATCACAAGTGCTACTCAACCCAAGAAGATTCTTATTGACGCTGGTGTACCATCCATTAAGAATCTTCGGTGAGTCGTTCAGTGTTTATCCGCTATAAACACCTACACGTCTATACTAGTCTCCAAGACTTATGGTTCATTGAGAAACCATTGGAATCATATATTTCAGTATACGACATGTACCGATCTCAACGGGTTTACTTTACTGACCAAGTAGTGTAAACCTTGACCAGGAACTGTCTGAGAATGACAACGTCATGATACATGTCAATGTCCGTTGCGACGCTTTTGCAACTGTATCATGACTAATCATTCTAGGGTCATTACGTCTTTACCATATAGAAGATAGATTATATTATAGAAACTGCATATATTATTCATAATAATAATGTTTTACAGAAGTATTCAACAGAAATACAACCGGGAATTGGCGCTCTGAGCACCAACCCCAACAATCACAAGTCTTCTCCTTATAGACCACAAGCTAACAAGGCAGTAGAGGACGCAATAAGACTTTAAGAATATACTGGCCAAAATGACAGAAAATTATAGAGATATTGCGGGATAAATTGCCATTTGACTATGAGGGTATAGGGCTTCGGTCAGGATGACAACATGAAATCAGGCTAAATCTCAGCACCAGACACTCATTGCACGCTCTCATTCCATGCATCATAAGAGAGATTCTTCTTTACCATAGCATGAGGCTAAATGATGTTGTGGACCAAAATAAGTAAGGATAGACAATGGTGGAGGGACAAGAAGCCTTACCTTCTTTTGCAGCCACACCTAAAGGAAAATAAAATAGAGAAAAAGTGTTAGCTCTCTGGGTTGAAAACTGGAAAAGGCGTCCCGGGCAAAGGTTAGAGCAACTCGCTAGGTTGAAAATCCGAAAGGATAGTCTAGGCAAAATTTAAGGAATAAAAAATTGTGTTAGCTCGCTGGGTTGAAAACTTGAAAAGGTGACCTAGACAAATGTTAGAGCAGTTTGCTAGGCTGAAAATCTGAAAGGACAGTCTAGGCAAAAATTAGGGCACACCTGCAAGAATAGAGGACTCCTCATAAATCGATTGACAGGGTTTTGCTTAATCCTGTCCAAGCGATGAAGTGTCTCAGCCAAAATGATGGTAAAAAGGTCATGGCCGCACCTGAATAATATGGAGAAACCGATAGTCATCTCTACTACTATCGCGACACGTTAGAAGATATTGGGTATAATACAAAACATAACCACACTTCTTCAACGGTGGGATCCTATCTCCATGTTAGAAGCAACATCCAATAGTATAGTTAGTCCAATGGAGAAGGGAACGGGTACAACCATCTCCATCTCATCCAGGCTAAAAAGAAAAGCTTCAGAGGCTTTCCGAGGAAAATGACTTTTAGAGAAATGCATCACCAAAAGGGTAGAATAATGAAAGTGAAGGCCCATGATGGCATCAAACTCCTCAGGCAATGGGCAGAACTCATGGCCACTGAGACAGAAGACATGATTTTCAGTATCCTATAATGAGGAAAATGACTGTTAGAGAAAGATATCACTAAAGGGGTAAAATAATAAAAGTGAAGGCCCATGATGGCAACAAACTCCTCAGGCAAGAGGCAGAACTTATGGCCATTGAGATGGAAGATGTGATTTTCAGTATCCTAGAATGAGGAGGCAGGTTTCAAAAACATATAGTCTATCTTGACTCGATGCAAGTAACAAAGTGCAGAAAGTTGAACCTAGTCTGAGGGCGACCAGTCAGACACCTGCAGATAAGGGACACAACCAGATTTACAGAGCGCGAGCCATGAAGATAATTGAAGCAATGATCGGATATAGAATATGGGAAGCCAAAAATGGGCTATGGTCGGTCAGATATGGGTGGATAACTAGAGATTCTACGAAAGGAAGTAGGGTTAGGGCAGAAAGAAAAAGACCTAGAATGTATTCCAAGGTGAAGAAGAAAAAAAGGGTCGAGGCCTTATATAAAGGAAGTCAGAGGTAACACTATGAGAAGGCAAAATTCCCACTCTCAGAAATAAATTTATTACTACAAGGTATCAAGGAACATCTGGCCGGATATGCATATTATTTCCGGCCTGACATATAAGAGAAGCACAGAAGATTGATCATATGTCCAACCAGACTTAAATTATATCCTACCAGACATTTGTAGTCTAGATAGTATGTAAATATATTCCCATGATAATTGCATAATAATAATTGAGAATAAAAAATGTTTTCATGGATGCCAGAGTTTGTACATAAGGCCTTAAAGTTTCTGTTTTACAAAATATTTCTGACACATAAAAGAAAAAAGAAAAACGGGTTGTTATACTCCTCCGAGGATGACTCATTATCCTCTTTATGCTCATTGGCCCATGACGACGACTCAGGTTCTATGGGAGCACGCTCAGGATACAGTCCCTTCGTGCGTACCTCCCACTGATAGTCCCGTGTCTGCTGGCAGACGTGTCGCTGGGGAAATATATCATGCTGACGTTGGGTGCCCTAAGACTTCTAGTATGTGCCTTTAGGCTACACAGTGGTCAGAAACATACAAAAGGTAAAATAATAATACATGTATTTATGCATACATGCTAATTTTATTTTACAGGTGTCTGGTAGGAGTAGCTCTGCGTATTTCGCACCGCCTTCACTGCTTGCGCTATCTGTAAAATTTACGGGGACCTACAAAATCAGCATGACCAGTATTGGCAGATAAACAGAGAAAAATGAAGAGAACTGTTGGAAATACTTATATGGGTAACCTCAGTAGAAGTGTGAGTCAGCAGTGACATCCTCTCAAGAGACAGAATTTGAACCTCTACCGCTCTAGCATCCCCTCGGACCATATAGATCCGACAAGAAGCTCACTGAGTCGAGAATTACACCGGGAGGAGGAACTGGTGTGGAAGTAGAAGCAGTAATAGAAAGAGGTCCCTGACTCGAAAAAGAATCCCATGACCGAAGTTGCCTAGAACTTGATGGACCTGGGGCTACCATTGCATCAATTTCCTCTTCCTCATCCCTAGCCTCATAGGGATGGCGAGCACTGGATGCCCCATGGAATCTGTTGGCGGCTGATTTTCGTCCCAGGGTTATCTTGGAATTTCACCCCGCGACGATCCTCCACCAACTGTGAATTTCTTTGGTTATGGGGAAAACCAAAGACAAACTTGATGAAAAATGGAAAAGCATGCAGATCTACACAGGTAGCTAACGTGGTTCGGCGGATGTGATCCAGCCTACGTCCACGGGCACAAAACAGGCGGTATTTTATTAGAAAAATGGGTACTCGGTCGACCGGAATGTGGTCGGACAGGGCTAAGCCGAGCACTTTATTCATGCTTTATAAAGGGTTTTCTTCTTCTCTTTCATTTCTCCTACTTATTACAAAGAAAATACTCTCTTCTTTCTTTTTAAATCTCAGCCCCTCTCCCTTTTTTTCTACACACAAATTCTCTTCTATTTTATACTAATCCAGAGTCGGTCACTGTTCCCTACCTTTTGTAGATTTCTTCCACGTGAACTCCATGCATTGAGTAAACCCTTTTTCCAATGTCTGCCATCACCGAAAGTGCTCTGACCGTCTGACATCCATCATTTCTCTTTGACTTTCACAACTTCCCGCATGCTCTTGTCATAAATAATAGTCTGACGAGCTTCTTCGGGTTCTGACACGTATCTTGAGGTGTCATGATATTTATTTTCTCTGTAGTCTTCTGTTGGTGAAGAGTAGCTCGGCCAATTTATCTATTACGCCTATTTGATCGGCCTGTAAATCTGTCTCCCATTATACCGAGCCGAACTTTATTCAGGCCGACCTGATGATTTCGTACCGACACCTTATAAACAGGAAATTATGTTCTTGTGTTTTTTGTTTCTTATGTGCTATTTTTCCTCATCACCATCCAGCCCCGAGTTCTTGGTATCAACAAGTTTTGCGAGTTGGTGCCGAGAACTATAACAAAATCGAGAAGTCTTCTCCTAGGCGATACCCCCAAAAATTTCCATTACTTCCATTACATTCGTATCAGACTTATGTCATTTTACTTTCTTTTCTATCTGCCATTTCCTTTTATCTAATCGCCGAGACTGATTTAGTAGGACACAACCCAACTCTGAGCGGATGAAACACCTTGCTAAGAAGTTGGAAAAATACTTGTGAAAAGATGGCAAAACACTTGCTGAGAAGCTGGCAAAACACTTTCTGAGAAGCTGGCAAACACTTGCTGAGAGGCTGGCAAAACACTTGCTGAGAAGCTGGCAAACACTTGCTGAGAAGCTGGCAAACACTTGCTGAGAGGCTGGCAAAACACTTGCTGAGAATTTGGAAAACACTTGCTGAGAGAAGCTGGCAAACACTTGCTGAGAAACTTGCAAACACTTGCTGAGAGGCTGGAAAAACACTTGCTGAGAAGCTGGCAAACACTTGCTGAGAAGCTGGCAAACACTTGCTGAGAGGCTGGCAAAACACTTGCTGAGAAGCTAGCCATCCTCGAGCTTAACGACACGATCACAGGCCTCGGTGGAACATATCCAAACCCAAGTTTTAACCAACATAAGCCTCTACCTCGGTGGAACGAATCCAGCCCCGAGTATATCTTTCAATCACAGGCCTCGGTGGAACATATCCAAACCCGAGTTTTAACCAACATTAGCCTCTACCTCGGCGGAACGAATCCAGCCCCGAGTATATCTTTCAATCACAGGCCTCGGTGGAACATATCCAAACCCGAGTTTTAACCAACATTAGCCTCTACCTCGGCGGAACGAATCCAGCCCCGAGTATATCTTTCGATCACAGGCCTCGGTGGAACATATCCAAACCCGAGTTTTAACCAACATAAGCCTCTACCTCGGCGGAACGAATCCAGCCCCGAGTATATCTTTCGATCACAGGCCTCGGTGGAACATATCCAAACCCGAGTTTTAACCAACATAAGCCTCTACCTCGGCGGAACGAATCCAGCCCCGAGTATATCTTTCGATCACAGGCCTCGGTGGAACATATCCAAACCCGAGTTTTAACCAACATAAGCCTCTACCTCGACGGAATGAATCCAGTCCCGAGTATATCTTTCGATCACAGGCCTCGGTGGAACATATCCAAACCCGAGTTTTAACCAACATTAGCCTCTACCTCGGCGGAACGAATCCAGTCCCGAGTATATCTTTCAATCACAGGCCTCGATGGAACATATCCAAACCCGAGCTTAACATTGGTTTGGGACTTATACTGAAGGGAAATAAATCAACATTTGATGCCCTATACTGATCTAGCGCAGGCGTCCCCTTGCGAGGCCAGCGAAAATCAAAAACAAAAACCCTGGGAAAAATTAAAATAGAAAGCGGGGGTGACATGGCACTTGTCCCAAAACAAAAACATTTCATAAGTAAAGATAGTAGCACGGATCCCTCAGAACAGCGTCATGTCTGAGGTTTCCAAAACACAATCCTAAATCTTTCTGTTCAGAGTCCCGGTGAACCAGGATTTGGATCAATGAGCGTTCTAAATGGTAAGGGCACTTCCTCTATACATCGATACTCCGTGGAGCCCGAGTACTTCCCGAGGGCTCCTCCTCACAACGCTGGAGCAGACACATGCTACGAAGGCATTACCCCTCCCCGTGCTGTGTCTCTCACGGATCCGAACGATCTAAGGATCAAAAAGTGTTCGAAGCATTAAGGGCATGTCCCTCCTTAAGTTCGATACCACTGGAGCAAACAATCGCCACGGGGACTCATCTCTCCTCGTACTATGCTGCCCATGGATCCTTTATGATCAAAGAATTTAGGGATCAAAGAGTGTTCGAAGCATTAAGGGCATGTCCCTCCTTAAGTTCGATACCACTGGAACAAACAATCGCCACGGGGACTCATCTCTCCCTGTGCTATGCTGCCCACGGATCCTTTATGATCAGAGAATTTAGGGATCAAAGAGTGTTCGAAGCATTAAGGGCATGTCCCTTCTTATGTTCGATACCATTGGAACAAACAATCACCACGGGGACTCATCTCTCCACGTGCTATGCTGCCCACGGATCCTTTAACAGTAGGGTGACCTTACAGAGCCATAGCCTCGAACCTGAACCACGAAACCTCGGCGGAACGAATCCAGCCCCGAGTCGAATAATACCAACACAGGCCTCGGCGGAACGAATCCAGCCCCGAGCCGAATAATACCAACACAGGCCTCGGCGGAACGAATCCAGCCCCGAGCCGAATAATACCAACATAGGCCTCGGCGGAATGAATCCCGCCCCGAGCCGAATAATACCAACATAGGCCTCGGCGGAACGAATCCCGCCCCGAGCCGAAAGCGCAAAAATGTCAATAGTGGGGTAGTTACGCTCCAGCCATGAGAGGTTAACCCTTGCCTCGAGGGGTTCACATGCTTCCTTATGTACACCTCTTGTAGAATTTTTATTTAAAGTGATAAGAAACGGGTCGGCGCATCGCACCCGGGGGTTTGATAATAATACCAGGGCTCGGTATGCCACGAATGGTCTGCCCGTTCCGATCTCGAACCACTACCTTCGCATCGAGTATAACCAAACAATATATTGAAAAGAACTCTCGTTTTTCAATTGATAAACGAGCGATGTGCAAGTTTAAAAATAAGAAAGAGAATTTTATTCATATTTCAATGGACATATTGCCCTTCTTACAACTCTTTGTGGGACATTTTAAGAGAGGCTCTTGTACAAGAGGTTCCTGTCTGCTCGGGACTTCCTCTGCTTCTTTCGATCCTGCTGCTCATTGCTTCCTCTTCGCGGCCTGGCCGTATCTTCCAATCCCAGCTCTGGATACTTCTGATGCGTATGCCAGAATTGTAGACTTTATTCAAGCTGGCTCCTACATCAGGCGCTCCTGGGAATCCTTCGATCTAAACATGATCCCAAGGTTTCCAGAGCTGGATCACAGGGTCTGCTAAACCGGGCGCGCCATCAGTGCTCCTTGGGAAATGCATTTTCCCGATTCCTGGCTCGTTGAGAGCATCCATGGATGTTTGGGCGAGGTCTAAAGTTGCTGCTTCGGGCGACTCCCTGGAAGGATCTCACATCCTTTCCCCAACAACGGGAAGATCGCCACTCTAGTTTACCCCTCGCCCAAAGCTGCCTTGCTCCCTGATCAGCCCTCCAGCACAAATAACTTGCGAAACTGGTGGCTGACGAGGCAGATGGGGAAGTTCCTCCCTACCGAGGCCCCCGGCCAGCTGTCATCAGCGGATGAAATCCATTCCCTTCGTTGCATTTCATTCAGCAATTCACTGCCGACGGGCATCCGCTGACTTCCTCCCTTGCATTTCATTCCGCAATTCAACGAGAAAAGATCCCTCGTTATACAAACCCTTTCTTCCCAAATCCTTTTAACTTTTCCCTCGCCTTTCTCTTTCCACCTATTCTGCTAAAGAGCTTCCTACGCAAACCACAGCTACCATTCCCCACCATCGTCCTGCAACATGAACTACTTTTTGCCCAGGTCCCCACAGACGGCGCCAACTGTTGGCGGTTGATTTTCGTCTCAGTGTTATCTGGGAATATCACCCCGCGACGATCCTCCACCAACAGTGAATTTGTTTGGTTATGGGGAAAACCAAAGACAAACTTGATGAAAAATGGAAAAGCATGTAGATCTACACAGGTAGCTAACATGGTTCGGCGGATGTGATCCAGCCTACGTCCATGGGCACAAAACAGGCGGTATTTTATTAGAAAAATGGGTGCTCGGTCGACCGGAATGTGGTCAGCCAGGGCTAAGCCGAGCACTTTGTTCATGCTTTACAAAGGGTTTTCTTCTTCTCTTTCCTCTCTCATACTTATTACAAAGAAAATACTCTCTTCTTTCTTTTTAAATCTCAGCCCCTCTCCCTTTTTTTCTACACACAAATTCTCTTCTATTTTATACTAATCCAGAGTCGGTCACTGTTCCCTACCTTTTGTATATTTTTTCCACGTGAACTCCATGCATTGAGTAAACCCTTTTTCCAATGTCTTCCATCACCAAAGCGCTCTGACCATCTGACATCCATCATTTCTCTTTGACTTTCACTACTTCCCGCATGCTCTTATCATAAATAATGGTCTGACGAGCTTCTTCGGGTTCTGACACGTATCTTGAGGTGTCATGATATTTATTTTCTCTGTAGCCTTCTGTCGGTGAAGAATAGCTCGGCCAATCTATCTATTACGCCTATTTGATCGGCCTGTAAATCTGTCTCTCATTATACCGAGCTGAACTTTATTCATGCCGACCTGATGATTTCGTACCGACACCTTATAAACAGAAAATTTTGTTCTTGTGTTTTTTGTTTCTTATGTGATATTTTTCCTCATCACCGGAATCTATGAGCCTATATCAGAGACTAATGTACCTTAGTAGCCCTCAAAGAATGGCAAAGACCCGAAGAGAGCGGTACAGGCCCACTATCTGCAGTCATTGTCAACAAGGAAGTCACCGGTAGGAAGACCATAAAGAGCAATCACCAAGTCCTCCTCCTCGATCTTCGATTCGAAAAACATGGTTGAAGGCGAAGAAGAAGGAATCATGCGATGGTAAGCGACCAGGTGCCACGAGAACACCCGTTCTATCAGGTACCACAAGCTCTGATCAGTACTTTGGAGTAGTAGGCGAAGCCTGTTCTTCTGGAAGGAATAACAAACGGGCTCAGGGAAAACATCAATGAGGGTCACCTACCAAGTCGGGTCAAGCTAAAAAGAAAAAGAGAGAACAAAACATCTGGGTTAGATAAATGAAATCAAATTAAGAGAAAATGAGAATAAAAAATAAGAGTGAAATAGGATCAAAAAACTTACCAGTCCCATGTGATCTCATTCAGCCGGGATGCACCTCAGCGGGCCAGACTGGGGAATACGACCTCTTCGTGGGAGATCGGGAAGGGTCGGGTCAAAACACCAAACTCATACTCCCAAACCTGTGATAACAGAGAAAATTGGTGTTAGTTATCATTTTAGCACAAATAAAAAAAGAAACAAAGCAAAAGACATACCTCAACTAGAAATTCGTAACGCTTTACGTATAAACCGCGATGGTAGCTCCAGTCTAGTCCCAGATAGATGCCTCCAAGGTAGGGGAACCCCAATCTAACTCCGACACGACTTCTAGATTATGGAAAGGTGGAAGAAGACATAAATCAACCGAGCTGGCCACATCGGCAAAAAGTGTACCGCTGAACATATATAGCAAGAAGGATCGGACTAGCTGGTTAACCTCCCATGCACCGTCGTGATCCCTCCTCTCTCAAAAAGTCCAAGGGTCCCTATAAATGATAAATTCCCGAGGAATAGACCAGCAGCTTAATCTAGTTGCAAACACATAGATTCAAAATATTTTCTGAATCATCTGTTTTAGGTTCGCGGTTGATCATAAATTTTATTTACTTTAACGTTGACTTATTACAAGCAACTTTTAGGACATAAATCCTAACCACTTATCCATAATCAAGCTCAAATCAAATTCTTAAATGTGTATCATATTATAAAACTTATGAGAACAAAATACGTAGAACTCACATTGAGATTGAAATATGTTGCCAAGTATTGCCAAGAATAGGTTGGAAATTTCGAAACTCTTGAGAAACTGAGGCTTGAAACGCCATAAAGATTAGCAATACTTTTGATAAGTCTGTAGTTCTTTCAAGAACAAGTTTGATGAATATGCTCACTCATGAATTGTATTAATCCAATTATCTAAAAAAAAATACTAGTTGAAGTTTTCGTCATTTAGGATCTTCATTATTAGTTTGAGATTTGTTCTCCACTTTTATTATAATCAAACACTTATGGGTCATCTTTGAGCTTGTAAAGAAGAGTTGTAATGTTTGATTAGCATCTAAAAGTCAATTGAGTTATTTTCGAGCCCGAAAAGAAGATCGTAATGACTTGTTTGATACACGAGAAGTCTAACCTTTTTAGTGAACCCTATTATAGGGTGTTTGAGAAATAAATATAGGCAAGGTGGTTAAACCATGTAAAACTCTCATATACATAATCTCTCTAGCCCTATTTCTTTACTTTGAGTTGATATACTTACATGAATTGAGATATTGGACATATACTTAAGTCGAACGGCATTTGGAATATCATATTTGCATTGGTTAAGTTGTTGAGACTATTAAACCAAATATTATTTGTTAAGATTGTTTGTAGATGGAGTTAAGGGCTTAAAGAATTGGAGTGTTGAATTAAATTGAATTTTGGATGAATTTGAGGTTATTTAAGCCTTTAGCTTTTAATTTTCAATTCACCCCAATTACGTTATTTAAGGCATATATCGGGGGAATTTCAATTTGTTATTCTTTTTTTGGAAACATTGGAAACCCTGCCGCCAAACCACTCAATCTAGACTTAAACAGAGCAGGTAAAACCCTCGGTTATCCTAGGCTCTTACAAGAAATGCACCCACTTGACTTGAACTCATGACCTGACAATCAAGTTCTAAGTCATCTGCCACCAAACCACATCTCTTGCGGGCTTTCAATTTGTCACTTGCCTGAGGCTAATGCATATGTATTACCATTCATTGTGTCATTTGAGAAGCAAGTGATATCGATTTTATATATATAACTCAAGTGAACGTATCAGACAGGTAATATATTATAGATATCAATCGCACATGAGGTTGTCGTTAATATCAAATAATAAAATTATATTAAGCATACTATTATTTAGACTAGTAATTACGAAAGAAAGAAGAGTCAATTAAGTAAATTAAAACAAAAGTAAACTAAACTAAAGCACGTGAATTTAACCAAGATATGAAAAATTTATGATTACAATATTGACAACATTTCATATAATTCATTAATCTTTCCTTATGATATGAGATTGATCTAGACTGTTAACCTAAGATATGAAATTATTTACACGTCTTCGTCAATGATTAAGTAGAAATATCATTCTTACTTAATTAATTATATATCTATGTTAATTGAATTAATTCGGATCCATTACGTTCAAATCCTAATTATGATTGCACTTTCCATGTAAGTATATGTTTATCCTAGTATAGAAATCCAACATTTAGCAACCTAAAGACTAAATTACATGTTATATATAATACATAATTCCCTTTATCAAGTTCATTAAGGTTCATCTTATCTATTTTATTGGTGATAAATCAACAAAATACATTGCACACAATTATAAATTACCAATCATGCATCAATTCAACATCATAAAAAAAATAATTTATTATTCACACTACATATACGAGGTTCCATTACAATCCTAAAACAACGAATTAATTCATAACGATAAAAATAAACAAACATCATGTTTAACAATAAACACATTGAAACTAAAAAGTTTGGATAGAGAAAATTAATACTTGAATGTTGTCAATCTCCAATCGTCAGTCTTCTTCTTCCTCCTCTAGAATCTTGCTCTTCTCTTCTTATAATGTTCTTGAGTTTTGAACATGTTTCTGCCTTCAAGAAAGCTTATTTGCCTCATAAAAGACTTAACGAAAGAACTCCATACGTCCCCTTTAAGTATTGTTAAGCAAATACACGTGTTGATGGTGTTTTCAGGCACTATGATATTTAAGGCAGCACGACGAGGACAAAAGGGTAATTCCCTGACCGGTTGAGATCATCAAAGCCGACCCGACCACAACATGTGTAAGACCGACCACTTTGGTTCGGATGACCGAGCACTATAAAGTCGGCAGAAACACTCTCATAACCCGACCCCGAGCTAAAAGAAAGACTTGGCTCTGGGGGAATGTTACATCCCCAGTCCAAAGAAGCCGACTCGGTGGGACGTAACCCGACCCCGAGCTGAAAGAAGACGGCTCTGGGGGAATATTTCATCCCCAGTCCAAAGAAGCCGACTCGGTGGGACATAACCCGACCCCGAGCTGAAAGAAGACGGCTTTGGGGGAATATTACATCCCCAGTCCAAAGAAGCCGACTCGGTGGGACGTAAGAAAGACGGCTTTGGGGGAATATTACATCCCCAGTCCAAAGAAGCCGACTCGGTGGGACGTAACCCGACCCCGAGCTGAAGGAAGACGGCTCTGGGGGAATATTTCATCTCCAGTCCAAAAAAGCCGACTCGGTGGGACGTAACCCGACCCCGAGCTGAAAGAAAGACTTGGCTCTGGGGGAATGTTACATCCCCAGTCCAAAAAAGCTGACTTGGTGGGACGTAACCCGACCCCGAGCTAAATAAACCATAAGGCCTCGGCGGAACGAAATCCAGCCCCGAGCCGAATAACCAAGCGGCCTCGGCGGAACGAAATCCAGCCCCGAGCCGAATAACCAAGCTGCCTCGGCGGAACGAAATCCAGCCCCGAGCTCAAAATAAACATCGGTCTCGGCGGTACAAGAGCAGACCTGAGCCAGAAAGAAACATCGATCTCGGCGGTACAAGAGCAGACCCGACTCGGAAAGAAACATCGATCTCGGCGGTACAAGAGCAGACCCGAGCCGGAAGGAAACATCGATCTCGGCGGTACAAGAGCAGACCCGAGTCGGAAAGAAACATCGATCTCGGCGATACAAGAGCAGACCCGAGCCGGAAAGAAACATCGGTCTCGGCGGTACAAGAGCAGACCGAGTCGGAAAGAAACATCGATCTCGGCGGTACAAGAGCAGACCCGAGCCGGAAGGAAACATCGATCTCGGCGGTACAAGAGCAGACCCGAGTCGGAAAGAACATCGGTCTCAGCGGTACAAGAGCAGACCCGAGCCGGAAGGAAACATCGGTCTCGGCGGTACAAGAGCATACCCGAGCAGTAAGAAACATCGGTCTCGGTGGTACAAAAGCAGACCCGAGCCGGAAAGAAACATCGGTCTCGGCGGTACAAGAGCAGACCCGAGCTTTTTGGGATCCGTTGCCTTTCTTGCAACTCTACAAGGGTCACTACAAGTAAGACTCTTCTTAATACATCCTCTCTGCATCTCAGCATTCCACGCATCCGACCGGATGACTTCCGCTATCAACTTGGTCGACCTCAAAAACCGAATGGTCT
This sequence comes from Zanthoxylum bungeanum, assembly GCA_019454045.1. Taxonomy (NCBI): domain Eukaryota; kingdom Viridiplantae; phylum Streptophyta; class Magnoliopsida; order Sapindales; family Rutaceae; genus Zanthoxylum; species Zanthoxylum bungeanum. Next base: position 25,800 of record SKCR01045855.1, read on the forward strand.
ATGTACACACTGAGATAGCCTTCTTTCACCAAGTCTTCCACCTGCTCCCGCAGGTCTCTGCACCCATTCGTGGCATGTCCCCTTACGTTATGGTAGATACAGTATGCCCTACTATTTCCCTCCTCAATCGGGAACCTCCTCAAATTAGGCTCGGCCAACAGACCTTTATCCTGGATTTCCCGAACTATCTGGTGAAATCCCTGACAATCGGTGATTTCCATCTTCTGCCATCGTCTTACTACGCGAGCTGCTTTTTGTTGAGTCCCCACAGACGGCGCCAACTGTTGACGGCTGATTTTGGTCTCAGGGGCAATATGGGAATATTACTCCCGAGACAATCCTCCCTCAATAGTGAATTTGTTTGGTTATGGGGGACCAAAAACAAACTTAGCAAAAGACAGATAAATACACCAATCGACAAAGAGATTTAACGTGGTTCGGCGGATCTTGGTCCGACCTACGTCCACGGGCGCAAAAAGGATGATACTTTTATTACTCAAACACACTTCTCAGCTCTCTCTTTTGTTTACAAGTCTCACAATAATGATCTTGATCTCAACTTTTCACTTCCTTTTCCTTCCCCCAACTCTCAACTTTCAACTTGTTACTTTTTTTTTACCTCCCTCTACACCCACTCTACCCTCCTATTTATAATGGTGAAGAAATCATATTCCTATTTGTACAAGAATTTCCTAGTTGAAACAATTTCATTTTCCCATAAGGATTCCTAGTCAAAACTATTACATTTTCCCATAAGGATTCCTAATCAAAACTACCCTTACTTTCTTTATCCTACTATGACTCTGACTCACCAGTTTTCCCCATGAAAATAGGATAACTTGTCATCTTATCCGCAAGAATAGGGTGTCATCTTCTGGAGCATATCTCGCTATCTGGTCGGTTTTCATGAGGTCGGTCATAATAGTCCTTTGAACTGAGAATGTTGCTGTCGATCTGATAATGGTCGGTCATCCGATCTTAAGTGGTCGGGTTACCGATCATAAGCGCTCCACCCCTAACTCATGTGGTCGGGTCGGTATTAATGATCTCGATCAACAAGGGAATTTACCCTTTTACCCATCATGCGCTGCTTAAATATCATAGTGCTAAAAAACACCATCAACATCTATCCCCTAGTTCTCGGTAACAACGAGTTTGCGAGTTGATGCCGGGAACTATAAAAAAAAGATGGTGTGCCGATGAATCCGTCGGTGGTCACTCCAGGAACCGCAGAGAAAAATGCCTTGGCTGTAAATCTGGTCATTCCTGCTACCTTCATGTGCTCAGTCAACGAGGATCCCGATATCTACCCATGGAGAAAATGCTTTGCCCTTATGCTGATGACGATCGACTCGGTGGGACGTAACCCGACCCCGAGCTGAGAAGAACATTTGGCTCTGGGGGGATGTAACATTCCCCCAAGCCAAGTCTTTCTTTTAGCTCGGGGTCGGGTTACGTCCCACCGAGCCGTCCTCTATTGGTCTGGAGAGGTGACATTCCCCCAGAGCCAAATGTTCTTCTCAGCTCGGGGTCGGGTTACGTCCCACCGAGTCGATCGTCATCAGCATAAGGGCAAAGCATTTTCTCCACGGGTAGATATCGGGATCCTCGTTGACTGAGCACATGAAGGTAGCAGGAATGACCAGATTTACAGCCAAGGCATTTTTCTCTGCGGTTCCTGGAGTGACCACCGACGGATTCATCGGCACACCATCTTTTTTTTATATTTCCCGACATCAACTCGCAAAATCGTTGTTACCGAGAACTAGGGGATAGATGTTGATGGTGTTTTTTAGCACTATGATATTTAAGCAGCGCGGGATGGGTAAAAAGGTAAATTCCCTTGTTGATCGAGATCATTAATACCGACCCGACCACATGAGTTAGGGGTCGAGCGCTTATGATCGGTAACCTGACCACTTAAGATCGGATGACCGACCATTATCAGATCGACAACAACATTCTCAGTTCAAATGACTATTATGACCGACCTCATGAAAACCGACCAGATAGCGAGATATGCTCCAGAAGATGACACTCTATTCTTGCGGATAAGATGACAAGTTATCCTATTTTCATGGGGAAAACTGGTGAGTCAGAGTCCTAGTAGGATAAGAAAGTAAGGGTAGTTTTGATTAGGAATCCTTATGGGAAAATGGAATAGTTTTGACTAGGAATCCTTATGGGAAAATGAAATTGTTTCAACTAGGAAATTCTTGTACAAATAGGAATATGATTTCTTCACATTATAAATAGGAGGGTAGAGTGGGTGTAGAGGGAGGTAAAAAAAAAGTAACAAGTTGAAAGTTGAGAGTTGGGGGAAGGAAAAGGAAGTGAAAAGTTGAGATCAAGATCATATTGTGAGACTTGTAAACAAAAGAGAGAGCTGAGAAGCGTGTTTGAGTAATAAAAGTATCATCCTTTTTGCGCCCGTGGACGTAGGTCGGACCAAGATCCGCCGAACCACGTTAAATCTCTTGTCGATTGGTGTATTTATCTGTCTTTTGCTAAGTTTGTTTTTGGTCCCCCATAACCAAAAAAATTCACTATTGAGGGAGGATTGTCTCGGGAGTAATATTCTCATATTGCCCCTGAGACCAAAATCAGCCGTCAACAACACGTTTGCCACTCAGTTTATGACACATAATCTCGTCTTGGCGCTGCGGCGCTGAGCATATAGGCAGTAGATTTGAATCCCAATTTTGGAAATAAATCATAATTACACTTGAAATCTATGTAATATATCCACTCATTAGTAAGAAAACTAGTACAGTTGTACTATATTGTTTATCCCAATGCTGGAACGTGTGAAAAAAAAAATTGTTTTTGGCATTTCAGTTGTATTTGATGAGATTTTGTGTTTCAAGATTCATTTGTTTGTTGGGGTAAATTTTGTAGGAAATGGTGTTAGAAATTGACAAGGCATTTGGTTTTTTCTGGTAAAAACGAAAATACGAGTATCACGGTGATATATAAATTTCATTATGAAAAGATTTAGACTATGTTTGAATTGATGGAATGAGATGATTTATAATGGAATGTAACCTAATGGTACGAAATGGAATGGAGAGTAACATATCATAATCTTATTTGGGGAAAAAAAAAGATTTTATATAATGTTCTAAAACATTATTTGATAAATAAATAGTAATGGAATAGAAATTGAATAAAATGTAACTACATAGATTTTAAAGACAATTATACCATTTTAAATTCTAAAAGTAAAAAAGATAAATATTTTAATATAATTTTTCAATTAGCAAATTTGTCTTCACATGTAATGTTTTTTTAAAAAAAAAATATGTTTCATCCTTTAACTCCTCGATTTGGACAACTTATTTTTAATAGTTAAATTTTATTTTTGGTTACATTTCCTTTTATCACATTCTACCTACTACCTTTTATCAATCCAAACAAAAATAATATAAATATTTAAATTACATTATACTCCATTCCATCATCTTCCATGAAGTGTGAGGATTTCATAGTATTTCAGTTATCTTGGTAAATGTGTAAGCTTTATATCTTAGCCCAAACGATCTTGTGAGATTGCCCCTGAAATTGGGCCAAGCAAAGATGGTGTCTAACACCTGAAACCAGTAGTACTGGGACTGTGCAGGAGAGGAGCAGATAAGAGCGTGCACGATGTGATATGAGTGAGTGATGAGGGGCCGGCTTCTTGTCTTCAATTCTCATAAAGACCACCAAAAAATTTTAAATGTTAAAATCTCCAAAAAGTTAATTATTTTTTTTATTAACAACTTAAACAATTCAAATGTTAAAAACACCTTAAAAAATCCAAATATTCATAAAAGTTCCCAACAATTAGGTAGGAATCACAAAATCCTCCTGAGAATATAATCCAATACAGTAGGTTCATGTATGATTATAATATTTCTCATATATATTTGTTAGATGGGTTGGATACTGATATTAACATCTTCATATTAATAAAAATAAAATCTTATATGAATGAGAACATACATATAGGTTCGGTACGCTAAGACAGAGATCGGGTAAAATTTTATATTCATTCATTGAACAAATCAAATGCGAATATTAATATCTTCATATTATATCTATTTCGTTGTCATCATCCCTACGAACAACCCAATTTTAAAGTAAAAACAATAAAATTAATTCAACAAAGCACCGTGAAAATCATTATAGAAAATTTAATGTATTCTCTAGTTTTTGCGTTGAAATATTCTTATAAAAATAATTTTTCGATAATGTTATTATTTTTTAAATGAAATTATCATTCATCCATTCAAACATAAGTTAAAATCTGAAAATATTTTTGATTTTTGAAAATTTTGGTTTATCTATCCAAGTTATGAAAACTGACATTCATACTTAAAAACTAATAATCAACTAATCATGATATTTTTACACTGAAAAATTAGTTATGAAAAAAATATTTTACACGAAAAAAATATTTTACACTAAAAAAATTAGTAATTTAAATATAAAATGATCATTTTTTAACTTAAGATGACAAATGGTAATGGTGATTTTCGGACCCGAGAAGAGCCGAAGTATGGAAAAGGGTAGTAAAAATGGATTTCACTTATCAAGATGGGGCCCAAGATCTTTGCAAGGATAAAGGTCCGGGCTCAGAGTTGTCTGACCCGACCAATGGATTAGAGTTGGCTACATTTGAAGACCGACCCGAGGAACAGAGACAGTCACATATACCCGAGGAAGGTGATCACTAGAAGATACAAGTCAGAAGCCCTGGTCGAGCTTATAAGCTTTCGAACACTTATCCAGAATGTTCAGAAAGTGAGGAAAGTGAAAGAGTCTATGTTGACCCGACCTGTTAGCAGATGCAAGGAAGGGTGTCACCTGTTTTGAGGTACAAACCCGAGGAGTTAGAGTGGGGCTACAACTTTATGATTCTCTTGCGGATGATATAAGTTTTAAATAGAAGTTTGAGCTTCCCAACGGTCGATAGGACTGTAATATCCCGGGTTTTTCGGAACAGTACGGGAAAGTTTTCGAATTAAAGTGAAAGATTTGGAAAGGGATGATATTCGAAAATTAGACTTCATGTGTTTGAATATAGGTGGGAATATTTTTAAGTGAATTTTCGTCGCGTTGAAAAACACGTGGTTTCGAGAACTGGTTACGCGATTCATATTTACATCGTTCTACGCATAAAATATTCTTGTTTCAGATATAAAACTTTGAAATGAACTCTGATTGAGCTAATTCTTAAACAATCAGACTCGTTTGTCCGAGAAGAACAACTTTTGTGTTTGACACTTTTCGAAATTTTCATCAGAAGTGCTTCAAAATTATGAATTTTCGAGAATATTCCATGGTAGAGACCTAATTATAATTTTCAGGGGGTGAGAATGTAATTTTTCGAAATTGCTATAAATAGTCAATAATTTACAGAAATCGCCAAAATGGCAAAACTTCCCCAAGTCCCCAAGTTGACCTTCTAACCCCAAATTTCATCCTCGGCTTCGCTGGTCACGCTGGCCACCACCAGCAGGCGTGGCCAGCCAAAGGGGTGCGCCGGCCACCCCTCCACCTTATGGTGGTCGGCGGCAGCCCCCAGGTCGTCGGAAAACGGCGATAATGAGAGAGAAATACGCGGGCTTGGGTATCCCTGTTGGATAATTATGACCCATAGCATCACTATTTGTACAGAACATGGTGTTGTTGTACAAATTAACCATGTGAAAAAGGAAATTGCTCTTTTATCAATTGTAATTGGATTACCTGGATATATAAATGATAAAAGTCCTTATGATTAGTTCCGGATTAATAAGATATGAGACAGTATTAAACTACAAAGGTTTAACCATTAAAAATCTCTAGTCGTAGTATTATCGAGACTGGACATCGATAATGCAGAATAGACTGGTATTATTAAACTACAAAGGTTTAATCATTAAACATCTCTAGTCGTAGTATTATCGAGACTGGACATCGATAATGCGGAATAGACTGGTATTACACTTGTGCGTGTTATGGAAGCGTAAAGACATAGTTCTCATATATTTGGGTATTGGATACCCATGCAAGTGTAATATGAGGTTCTGTTTACTGATTGTACAGAAACATTTCGCTCTAGATAGACCCCTCGGAATCCCATTGGTAGTATGACTATGTGTCTATGGGAGTCCGAATCAGGGTAGGTGTATTTGGTCTTAACCTGAGACTTGTATCGCTAATACTTGCGACAATCAATATACTTTGGTTTTGGTCGTCCGGAGCTTTAACAGGTTCTGTGTACGCCTCTTCTGGGTATATTGAGAATCGTAGTGTATTGAGTGTGATGTCAAGACGGAAGTATCACTTCAGTCATATGGAGATGATGGTCACGCAGGGATACAACACTGGTACTCTAAGTGCTATAGTCATCGGGGAAGTATGACTAGGTCATGACTTTCCGATCATAAAGAGACTAGTTGCTTGTGATCCGATATATGTTTCTTACGGGGCAGACACAACTCCAGCCCCAGGCCTTGCATGTGACATCCGATACAGGATCGTAATACGCAATACTACGTATATTACGCCTGACAAAGATCATATATTCCGTAGAATAATATTTCTGGAAAATTGGGTAGACACGGTGCTTTGCTAGAAGCCAACCATGTCTTGTAAATCGGTAACTACCTGGTACTTGGTACACACGTATTCGGATAGTCCGATGACCGAATTTACTGCCAACATATCCAGGGATCTCTTGGGTCGCATCCCAAAGATTCACCGATGATGTTTGACTCGAACAATATTAATCTTGGATTAATTAAGAGAGAGAATATTAATCTGGGATTAATAGACAGAGAATATTAATATGGGATTAATAAAGAGAGAAAATTAATATGGGATTAATTACGGCAAGAATTAATCTGGGATTAATTACGGCAAGAATTAATCTGGGATAAATTATCAGAGAAAGAATTAATCTGTGATAAATTATCAGAGAAAGAATTAATCTGGGATTAATTGCGTCGAGAATTTATCTGGGATTAAATTCATCGAGAGGAGAGAACGCGATTAATTTGGAATTAATCGGTAAAATAAATTTAATAGTTAAATTAGATTTTTCTATTTAATTTATTTAATTGGGCTAAAAATAATATATTAGATATATTAATTGAAATAGAATTTCAACACAGAATTAAATTGGATTTTAATTCTAGCGAACGAATTAATTTGGAATTAATTCGTAAGTGACTTTAATAATTTTGCGAGACATAATTATTTAATTAAATTAGATTTAATTATGTCGCGACAGAAAATTCGTTTAATCGGATTAAACGAATCCGAGCCCGAAGTGTGTTGAGCAAGCCCGCTTGAATTTTGAATTTAAAGTGGGGCTCACTTCACTTACATCATTAGTCATTTTTGATGATTGACATGAATAATGAGTTTTGATGAAAACTTAAAAAACACTCAACATATTTAATTTTAGAATTTAATCTATCTCTCCTTAGGAGATCGCCGAATTGACCTTTATTTAATTTTGGCCGAATGGCCTATAAAGGTTGCTTGCCGATTGTATAATAAATTGCCTCTGACATTTGCCTTTTTTGTTTTTTCACTTTAATGCCATTAACTTCATTTTTTTTGGCATATATATATGAATGACCAAAAGCAATCTCTCTCTCTGGTGGGCCACGATCTTCATTCTCTTTGTAGAAGGATGAATGAAAAAGTTAAAATGCCTCTGTAATTAAAAGAAGCCATTTTTGACTTTTCAGAAACAGGGTATTGGCCGATTGGATTGGCCAATTCTTGTCCTCTTTTTCACTTAGGCCGAATGGCCTTCAAAATCCACCTAGGCCGAATAGGCCCCAAATTTCTCTTTCAGCTTGTCCGAAAGAATCAAGAGCAATTGGTTTCTCTGTCTGCCGATTTCTTCTCTCTCTTGAACAAATTTATTTCTCCTTGTGAGATAAAATTTATTCCATTTATTCTAGCTAGCACTTATGTGAGTCAAATGAAGGTGATAGGGATACTCACCCAAGAGCTTGGAAGCTTCAACATCCATGAAAAGTTTTGAACTCAGCCGATTAATGTAAGTCTTCCGCAACTTATTTTTGATTATTATTCACACACGAATCACGTTTAGAGATCCCGTGGCATGTCTAGGACACTAACAATGGTATCAGAGCGAGATCTAAGCATGATTTGGATTCTATTGTAAACTTTAATTTGGGATTTTATGCTTGAAGTATGTATTTTCTTAAATTGATGGTTTGGTTGAGCTTGTATGATGTTTAATTGGATTTGTACATCATTGATTTTGTGATAAATTGATTAGATCAAAAATCAATGCTTGGCCGATTACTACCCTAGGAGAGCTCATGGTTAATTTTGAATTAGACAATTGGATATGTTGATTCACATGAAATTGAATATTAATTGTTGATTTTAGATTGAAATCAAAATTGGATGTTAATTTCATGTATTGCCGTGAGTATGAAGCATGTTGGTAGATTGATTGTGCTTTAATTTGTGTTGGACATAAATTAAAAGTTAAGCATGATTAATTAGATTAATTAGTGTTTTGGAAATACTAGATTAATTAATTAATTGTGTTAATTGCACTTTAATTGAATTAATATATAATTTGGAATAATGTATTAATTTAATTGTTGTATTTGGGCTAATGGACTTGGTTGGGCCAAAGTTTAGTCTTGGATTATATTTGGGCCTAAACCATTTCCATAAAGTCCAAAATATGACTATTGGGCCTTTAATAATTTAATTGGGCCTAATGAGCCAAAATTGATTCTATGGCATAAGGTGATTCCTAATGGGCCTAGGCATTATGGGTTAGATTCATTTTGGCCGAAAGCCCAAGCCTAAAGAATTAATTAAAAGCCCATTGGACTTTAATTGAATAGTATTAGATACTAATTGGGCCTTTGAGACCCATTAAGATTGGATTTGGAATCCAAGTCTTTAAGGCACATAAATAAGTGTAATTATTTAATTTGGAATTAAATATGAATTAGTATTGGATACAATTTAAATTGGATTTAAAATTGTAGTTCGGTATAATTCAAGAATACTTACTTTGAGTATTTATTCTTAAACGAGTTTGACTCGCGCAAATCAAATCGTTGTATGAACATTTGATGGTCATTAATCAAAGATTAATTAATTGGATTAGATTGATTGATAACATGCTTTGTGTGAATACTTGGATGTATGTATGAGTAATGTATATCAGATGGATATTAGATGGGTGAGGGCAATTTTGGAAATTATTGTAATAAATTTAGAATTTATTAAATTGGACCTGCGTGTCCAGCCTATTACCTCTTTTCTCATTGTATTTCTCTTCTCACATATTCCCCTCAATGTAAATGAGGTTTCTTTAGAAGTATTATGTAATTGGGTCAAAGTAAGAATAATGCTAGCGGGAGAGAGAAAATGAGAGATTTTGTTCTAGGAATAAATGTATTATATATCCATCCATATCATTATTAATTTTATATCGCGCCTTATTATGCTTTTAGAATGCATGCTTAAGGGTATATGATGAGACCTAATCAAAGATAATAAATTGGTTGCCAATTTACGCGAAAAACCCTCAACAAATATTAAGCGCTTTCCTTCCATTGCGGTTTCGGTGCGGTTCGGTGTGGGTCAAAACCGCACACTGACCCGAAATTTGCAGTTCGATTCGGTGCGGTTTGAAATCATTTTTAATATTTTTTCAAACCGCGCGGTTCGGTGCGGTTCGCTGTTTGACCCGAAACCGTGTTCACCCCTAACACTTTCAATAGTGCCTTTTAGACTTGGATTCCAAATCCAATCTTAACGGGTCTCAAAGGCCCAATTAGTATCCAATACTATTCAATTAAAGTCCAATGTGCTTTCAATTAATTCTTTAGGCGTGGGCTTTGGCCAAAATGGATCTAACCCATAATGCCTAGGCCCAATAGGAATCACCCTATGCCATAGAATCAATTTTGGCCCATTAAGCCCAATTAAATTATTAAAGGCCCAATGTCATATTTTGGACTTTATGGAAATGATTTAGGCCCAAATATGATCCAAGACCAAAATTTGGCCCAACCAAGCCCATTAGCCCAAATACAATAAATTAAATTAATACATCATTCCAAATTACATATTAATTCAATTAAAATGCAATTACCATAATTAACCTAATGTTTCCAAAACATCAATTAATCTAATTAATCATGTCAAATTCCCAAATTCATGTCCAACACAAAATTGGGGAAAAATCAATTCTCCAACAACATGCATAACTCACGGCCAAGGCAATAAAAAATCATTCAATTGATTTCAATCCAATTTAAATCAACATTCAATATTTCTATCATGCCATCAACACATCCAATATGTCAAATTTCAAAAATCCACCATGAGTTCATCTAAGGTTCAATTCGGCCAACATAAGGATTTAGAGAAAATTAATCTAATCAATTTTACACAAATCCAATTATGCACAACTCTAACTAATCATCATCTAACATCAACCAAACATCCAATTTTGCATTTTCATGCTCCAAGTAAAAATACCCAAATTTAAAGTCATGAACCCTAGAAATTAAATCAAGCTTAGATCTCGCTCTGATACCAATGTTAGTGTCCTAGACATGCCACGGGATCTCTAAACGTGATTCATGTGTGAATAAAATCAAAAATAAGTTGCGGAGGACTTACATTGATCGGTTGAGTTCAAAACTTTTCATGGATATTAAAACTTCCAAGCTCATGTGTGAGTATCACTATCACCTTCATTTGACTCATTTATGTACTAGCAAGAATAAAATGAAACAAACTTTATCTCCCAAAGAGAAGCAAGTTTGCCCACGAGAGAGGGAAGCAATCGGCCAATCTTCAAAAGAAAAGCCAATTGCTTTTCACGGCCAATACAAAATGCAAAGGCCATTCGGCCGATTCTTCAAAAGCAAAAAGGAAGGCCATTTGGCTTTTTGTTTATTCGGCCGTCTATCAAAGAAGTCAGTGGCCAATCTTTTTTTTTTTTTGAAAGCAATATTGCTTTTGGCCTTGACTTAGAGAATCAATGGCCACACGGCCATTGAATGAAAAGAGATAAATTAATGAATAATCCAAAATTCATTAGTTATATATATTTTTGTTGGTAGGTGTGATGGGTTAGTAAATCCAATTTAAATTGTCCCAACAACTTCCATCAACAAATGACTAGATGATGTATGTAAGTGGGTCCCACCTTATTGAATTTAAAATTCAAATTACTTACACAACATACTTTTGGGCTCGGGTTCGTTTAATTTGATTAAACGAATTTTTCGTTGCGACGCAATTAAATCTAATTTAATTAAATAATAATGCCCAGCAAAATTATTACGAAAGTCACTTACGAATTAATTCTAAATTAATTCGTTCGCACGAATTAAAATCCAATTTAATTCCGCTTTGAAATCCGATTTCATTTAATATATCCAATATATTATTCTAGCGCAAATAAATTAAATAGTAAAATCCAATTTAACTATTAAATTTATTTTGCCGATTAATTCCAAATTAATCGCGTTCTCTCTCCTCGACGAATTTAATCCCAGATAAATTCTCGACTCAATTAATTTCAGATTAATTCTTTCTCTAATAATGAATCCCAAATAATTATTGCCGTAATTAATCTCAGATTAATTTTCTCTCTTGATAATTAATCCCAGATTAATTTTCTCTTTTGATAATTAATCCCAGATTAATTTTCTCTCTCATAATTAATCCCAGATTAATTCCGTTCTAGTCAAATATCATCGGTGAATCTTTGGGATGCGACCCAAGAGATCCCTGGATATGTTGGTAGTAAATACGGTCATCGGACTATCCTAACACGTGCGTACCCGGTACCACGTACTTACCGATTTACAAGACATGGTTGACCTCTAGCAAGACACCGTGCCTACCCAATTCTCCAGAAATATTCTTCTACGGAATATAAGCTCTTTGTCAGACGTAGTATACGTAGTATTATGCATTACGATCCAGTATCGGATGTCACATGCTAGGCCTGGGCTGGAGTTGTGTCTGCCCCGTACGAAGCATATATCGAATCACTAGCAACTAGTCTCTTTATGATCGGAAAGTCATGACCTAGTCATACTTCCCAGATGGCTATAGCACTTAGAGTACCAGTTATGTATCCCTGCGTGATCATCATCTCCATATGACTGAAGTGATACTTCCATCTTGACATCACACCCAATACACTACGACTCTCAGTATACCCAGAAGAGGCGTACACAGAACCTGTTAAGGGGGTTAAGGGGGTTTTATAGTGGGTTGAGGGGGTTTTAACCAAAGGCACTGTTAAAGCTAGGTGATGACTTGGTGTTTTTCTTCATTCACTACCCTTCGGGGAAAAGCTGTGAAAACACCTAGATAATCATTATCTGTAGCTCGTTGTGATGGACTAATCTGGAGGACTCGTTGCTTATTCCTGACACCAAACGATAAGAGCCTAAGGGGATTGGGTACTTAAGAGAGCCTCGCTCCACCCTCCCTCTGGGGAATCTACAACGGGAAATCCATTTGACAATCAGTCACACACCATAACTCGTTGGCACGTATCTTAAGGTATAAAAAAGGTGCGCTCACTTGGTCGCTCGAACCCTTGAGTGGGGAGTCCTAGTTGTGGGCAATCCTTCGTCAACGAGAGCCTCTGTCTGCACTCCCGAAAACCCACATGTGAACCTTAGTCATAGAACTAGTAGAAATTATTCCTTCATGTTTGCATTTAGGACCGTTGTCATTTGGGTTCAGTTGGACTTGTTGTCATGAGGTATGGGCTTGTTAGGCCATTTAAATTGGGACGAGTCTGTGCTTTATGGCAATCGGGCCAAAAGTTTCTAAAATGATGATGGGCCAACTAGTGTAAAATTCTTATGACTTATATATTCCATACATCGCACGCATCTCATGCATACATGCATCATGTTAACTCCCGTGTCTTAAAAGCCATCATAGAAATCCGTTAGGTTAGGAAAAATAAGACTTTTCAAAGAAGAGTTTAGCAAACATGGGTATCGTGGAAAAGGAAACCGAGGAACAGAGAACTTTACTGCAATGATAGAAAGACCATTGGGGGGCTTTCAAAAAAAAATAAAGAAAAAAAAAAGAGAAGAAAAAAAAAGAAAGAAAAAAAAAGAGAAGAAAAAAAGAGAAAAAAAAGAAAAAGAAGAAAAAAAAATTGTTTGTTTTTAGTCCTTGATAGTTAGACATAAGTCCGATGATGAATTTGATTGCTTTAGGGTGAAACCTTAGAAACGATAAACCCTTGACGTGCTTTTATCTGATGCTTTGATTAATTGATCTATGTTAGACTCGTAAGCACTTGATTATGGTTCTTTGCAGTGAATACCTGAGTAGTTAGCAAAGTGACTAGTCGAAGAAATTGTAGGTCGGTGAATGACCGTTTGCTTAGATGTCTACTTGATTTGCTTATGTTATGATGTGTGGTATGGTTGAAAATGAAATAAAAGTCTCTAAAGAAAAGAATTGAACCACCTATAACCGATAAGCGTGAAGCTACCCCGGGGCGAGTATTAGGACCACCATGAGGAGAAATGCTACCTTAAAGGGTAGGTGTGTTGAAAAAAGAAAAGAAAAGAAAAAAAAGAGAAAAAGAAAAGAAAAGAAAAAAAGAAGTTCAAATGAAAAGAAAAAAAGAAGAGACAAAAGAGAAAGAAAACCATACCACATTGAGCACAGAAAAGCAACTGCAGGCATAATTGAGACATCTAGGTTGGTTTGACCCATCGATCCCGATTTTTGACGAAATCATTGAGTTGGCTTACTTGGGGGTGAATCTGCGAAGGAACCTTTGCACATACACACTTTGAGTCTGGCTTAGATCATTTATTCAAAGACTTGGATTTAAGTTACATTGAATGTTTTGAAGGTTCTCTGATTTCATTACTGAGCATTCTTTGAGGACAATGATATGTATAACTACTGGGACTATTTCATAGCATGTAATATAGTATGATGATATGGAAGGCCCCACCATGTGGTTCATCTTGACCAAGTGCAAACAGTGAAAAATAGAAAGCTAACCAAGACTGGGGGCGACCAGTCTACCACGTCGTGAATCAGGGACATAACAAGATATTGAGTCATGAGACCAGAGAAAAGATTGAGCAATCACCTGGAGAACTGGCGGAAGACCTAACCCAACGGAATATTAAATTCATTCATGCATGCATGCATACACGTAACGTATTTTGCATTCTTTTTGTGATTTTTTCGTTTTGTATTCACAGAAGAAAAAGAGAAAGCGGCAAAGACAAGCCAACCAGAATCAGCAACATATGAGTAGTAGTTTTGGGGATGAGTCCCAAGGTTGAGGCCCATATCAATTTCAGTTCTAGGGATGAGCCTCAGGGTCGAGGCCCATATCAGTATCAGTTTTGGGGATGAGTACCAGGGTCGAGGCCCACGTTAATATCAGTTTTGGGGATGAGTCCTAGGGTCGAGGCCCATATCAACATTAGTATCAGCTTGGGGGCGAAGCCCACGTCAGTATCAGTTCAAGGGCGAGGCCCACATCAGTATCAGCTTTGGGGCGAGGCCCACATCAGTTTGGGGCGAGGCCTACATTAATATCATTTTGGAGTGAGACCCATATCAGTTTGGGGCGAGGCCCACATCAGTTTCAGTCTGGGGGCGAGGCCCACATCAGTTTCAGTCTGGGGGCAAGGCCCACATCAGTATCAACTCAGGGTCGAGGCCCACATTATCAGCAGCATCGGGAATGAATCCCAGGGTCGAGGCCCATATTTTCAGTAATTTTAGGAATGAATCCCAGGGCCAAGGCCCACGTCTTCAGAATTTGGAATGAATCCAGGGAATGAATCCCAGGGCTGAGGCCCACGTTGTCAGAATTTGGAATGAATCCAAGGAATGAATCCCAGGGCCGAGGCCCACATCAGCATCAGTCTGGGGGCGAGGCCCATATTAGCATCAATATCAATCTTGCCGGGTATGGCACTCTGGGGGCGAGGCCCACATCATTATCGGTATCAGTGTTGCCGAGTATAGCACTCTGGGGGCGAGGCCCACATTAGTTCAGTATCAGTCTTGCAGGGTATAGCACTCTGGGGGCGAGGCCCACATCATTATCAGAATCAGTCTTGCCGGGTATGGCACTTTGGGGGCAAAGCCCACACTTTATCAGAATCAGTCTTACCGGGAATGGCACTCCGAGAATGGAGCAGAGTTCGAGAATGAACAAACCGGGAATGGCACTCCGAGAATCCGAGAATGGAGCAGAGTTCGAGAATGAACAAGCCAAGAATGACACTCCGAGAATGGAGCAGAGTTCGAGAATGAAAAAACCGAGAACGACACTCCGGGTATGGAGACATCAAATCAATTTGCCAGGTACGGTACTCCGGGTATGGAGATATCAGATCAGCCAGGTACAACACTGGATATGGAGACATCAGATCAGTTTTCCAGGTACAACACTCTGGGTATGGAGACATCAGATCAGTTTGCCAGGTACATCACTCCGGGTATGGAGATATCAGATCAGCCAGGTACGACACTCCGGGTATGGAGACATCAGATCAGTTTGCCAGGTACGGCACTCCGGGTATGGAGACATCAAATCAGTTTGCCAGGTACGGCACTCCAGGGATGGAGATATTACAGTAGCACTCCGGGTATAGAGACATAGCATCGATTTTGTCGGGTATGGCACTCTGGGAATAAAGCCCACATTCAGTATAGTTCGAGAATGAACAAGCCGAGAATGGCACTCCGAGAATGGAGCACAGTTCGAGAATGAACAAGCCGAGAATGGTACTCCGAGAATGGAGCACAGTTCGAGAATGAACAAGCCGAGAATGGCAATCCGAGAATGGAGCAAGGTTCGAGAATGAACAAGCCGAGAATGGCAATCCGAGAAATAGAGCAGAGTTCGAGAATGAACAAGTCAAGAATGGCACTCCGAGAATGGAGCAAGGTTCGGGAATAAACAAGCCGAGAATGGCAATCCGAGAATGAAGTACAGTTCGAGAATGAACAAAGCCGGGAATGGCACTCCGAGAATGGAGATATAGTCCGGGAATGGACACGCCGAGAATGGCACGAAGGGAATGGCACTCCGAGAATGGAGATATAGTCCGGGAATGGACACGCCGAGAATGGCACGCCGGGAATGGCACTCCGAGAATGGAGATTTAGTCCGGGAATGGATAGCTCGAGAATGAGCATGCCGAGAATGGCACGCCGGGAATGGCACTCCGAGAATAGAGATACGGTTCGGGAATGGACCACATCACATCAACGGTTCGGGAATGGACCACATCACATCTACGGTTCGAGAATGGACCACATCACATCAACGGTTCGGGAATGGACCACATCACATCAATGGTTCGGGAATGGACCACATCACATCAACGGTTCGAGAATGGACCACATCACATCTACGGTTCGGGAATGGACCACATCACATCAACGGTTCGGGAATGGACCACATCACATCAACGGTTCGAGAATGGACCACATCACATCAACGGTTCGGGAATGAACCAGGGGTCGAAGTACCTCACCATCACAACAACTCAACAAAACAGGCGGACCATGTGGCAGCTGGCGAGCCAGTTAAGTAAAAATGCATTGCACGTACTTTGATAGGAATTGTCATTGTCACACACTGTACAAGTCCCATCAAAGTGGGGGCGACTGTAGGCATTGCATTTTTTCATATTAGCCCGATGATGAGTCTCGTATGGAGACACTACCTCTTTAGTTGTGAAAGCCACGGGAAACGGACGTTGGAAGGGTAAAGTTGGGAATTAGTATTTTGTCAGATTTAACTCGCTTGTTTCGCTTCGGGTTCGCTTGTTGGACCTCTGTTTTAAAACACACCAAACCCATTAAATCACATCAAAAAATAATAAAACATTTAAAACACATCTCACAAATTAAATAATTAAAACATTTAAAATACATGTTACAAATTAAATTAAAACAAATTAAATTAAATTAAAACACATGACACAAATTAAATCACCTTCCTAAATTGAATTAAATCCATTTCCTAAAATGCATAAACCACTTCCCCAAATTAAAATATTTCCTTATCACATACTAAATTAAAAGATATCTCCTTTAAACACACAAATCTTATTCCTTCTCCAACAAGGTAAAACCCCCTCCCTTGGCCTATAAAAAGAACCATTAACCCATATATTCAACCCTGGCCGATTCTCACAAAAAAAGCACAAGCAAAAGAAATAAACCCTAGCTTATCACTCTCGGCCCCTTCTCATTGACTTCAAACCTCACCTCACGCAATTGCCCTTCCAGCAACCCACCATACTCACGCAAGTCCCTCACGCATCAACGCCCATTACTCATTCAACAAGCCACCACCTACTTCACGTAACAGCAAACACCCTATGCATAAGCCTTTTGCCCTCAAACCATGCATTACTCAAAGCCACCTGCCCTTGCCACTCGCCAAAGACACCACAAATAGCAACACGTAGACCAACCCCTTGACCACACAAGCCCTTCACGCCTCTGACCTCACCTTCCACTCACGCCACCTTGCTCCATTAACCGACTCACCCCTTCATTGACCAAGACTTCCCCTTTGCTCCACTCAGCCAACTCACGTAGACCATCCACATCACGCCACAAAACCAGTCACACATTGCCGCTTCAATAAACCAATTGCGCATATAAGCCCTCCACGCATCTCAGCAAACTTCACGCATTGACCTTCAACAACCCTCCACGCATCACAACCACCTTCACGCCTTGACCTTCAACAACAAGCCTATTAATTGACTCACGCAGCCCTTAAGACAGACACAAAAAATAGCCTTAAACAGCCCACGAAAACTGCCCTGAGGTCACCTTTTTATTTATTATCTTTCGTTTATTCTTATTTATTTTAATATATTATCGCATGAGAGTCGTTTGAGGCATGATGTGATTGTTGGATGAGCGGGATGTGTGTTCCCTTTTGTGGTATATCGGATGGAAACCCAGACGTAAATTCCATAGCCGATTCCGAATGGACGGTATTGCAGTCTGTACTCGGGATACAACGCCACGTACCACTTAAGATGCACATATCTCGTCTCATCCAAATTTGTATTTGAGCATGTTATAGTTTAGTTTCGTTATTTAATTTTCAAAGCATGATTATGTTATTTAGGCATGTTGTTCCTTTATTCTTTATGCATGATGTTTCATTTAGTTTATATTCATGTTTAAGTAATTATTTGTTAATGAGATTTAATGGTTCAATATGCTCATCGTGTGATATCTTGTTTGCCGTTCAAAGACTTACTTTCAAGCATGAAAACTTAGATTAGGATTTATTTGGCGAATGCATATTAGATCTAAGTGACCTTTGAGCATGAATATTGAATAGACTCGGTTGATTTATTGCACAAATTATATCATCACAAGTGACATAAGTAAGGGACCATTCTGAACCCAACGGTTTGAGGTCTTCCCTTACGAGGGGTGAGTGCGGCCTTAAATATTTGTCCCGGTTCACGCCGGGTGGCGACTCCATGTTATTTCGTACTCCCAACTAGGTCGTGAGCCTAGAACAGCATCGTCAGGTTCTGTTGTCTACACCCTGGACGACCAAAACCAAAGTATATTGATTATCGCAAGTATTAGCGATGCAAGTCTCAGGTTAAGACCAAATACACCTACCCTGATTCGGATTCCCATAGACACATAGTCATACTACCAATGGGATTCCGAGGGGTCTATCCAAAGCGAAGCTGTTTCCGTACCATCGGTAAACAGAACCTCATATTACACTTGCATGAGTATCCAATACCCAAATATATGAGAACTATGTCGTTACGCTTCCATAACACGCACATGTGTAATATTAACCTATTCCGCATTATCGATGTCCAGTCTCGATAATACTACGACTAGGGATATTTAATGATTAAACCTTACGTGGATTAATACTGTCTTATATCTTATTAATCTGGTACTAATCATATGGACTTTTATCATTTATATATCCAAGTAATCCAATTACAAATGATAAAATAGCAATTTCCTTTGTCACATAGTTAATTTGTACAACAACACTATGTTCTGTACAAATAGTGATGTTATTTTTCATATATGTCCAACAATCACTTCCCGAGACTAAAAATAAAATGTTGTAGTTAGATGATCCACCTTTAATATTTCCAATATAGAAATCTCACTTTATTATAATATAGAAATTGTCAGTGTTACCAATTAAGTCAAACCAGCTATTAAGGCGGTATCAACTTTAATTCATATTATTAAATTATAATTTCCATATTATAAATTAAGCGAGATTAATCTACCTTATCATATTAAAGGTTTCACTCTTCCCCCAGTGGAAATTAATTACTAAACATAAAAGAAAGTAAGAACACACAAACTATTATTACTAAAAATAAAAATACATAATTAAAATACAAAAAATAAACACACAAGATACAATCCTCAAGTTCCTTAATAGAAACCTGAAGGAAAGTATGAAATTTACAAATGAAATCAAGCTCTATTTATAGCCAAAATTTTACCTTCACAAATTTCTCAACCAATTTCTCTACCAAACATGCCACCAAATAAGGCACCAAACATGGCACCAAACACTCCACCAAATCCTCCACCAAACATGCAAGCATGTTTAGTGGAAGTTTGACAATTGTAAATTGTCATTTTTCATTTTTTTTTGGTTTTATTTTTGATAATGACTTTAATAATTACAAATAATACATTATGGATTTTTTATCATTTCGATCTTGAAAACTTCAGAATTCGAAATTATTATGAACATCAAAGTTGTAGATCTTTGAGTCTTCTTTCATTTGAAAATTGAATCATCTCAATCCAATATTGGAGTAAAAAGTTATGACCAAAATACGAAAATTATACAAAGTTGAAATTTCTGAAATTGTACTTCGTTATAACGCAATTTCAAGTTTCCAACCTCCAAAATCCATTTGTCAAGTCCAGTTTTTGTCCTTATTTGTTCCATATTTCTTCATGATTGATTCCATTGAGTCTGGATTTTATTTTATCTGTAAAATAAACTAAAATACATCAAAACGTTCATAAAACTCGAGAAACCATACTAAATATTAAGTAAAAGGGATGGTAAATATTGATATATTTTCCACTCATCACACCCCAAACCTAACATTTTGCTAGTCCTCGAGCAAAACAAACAAAAGAAAATGAAATAATCAACTAATACTAAATTAATCTAAGCCACTTTCGTAGGGATCACAGTTGCATTTAGCGTATGCAACAAGTCTTTAAACCTATAGCTGTCCCTAGTGGATGAGTTGTAGTCTCGTGAAGGTTTTCAGTGACGATACCCATAAACGTCAATTAAATGCAATCAAACAAAAGTTAAAAGAAACAAAATAAACAAACAAAAAATTCAACTAAAAAAATTCTTATCCAAGTTAGTAATTGTTTATTTCTTTTTAAATTACCAAATAAGTAAATTCTCATATTATTTTTACCATTCTTCATATACACAATCAACAATGTATTAATCAATTCATTGTGCCCACAATATTCACAAGTGTAGTTGAAAAGAGAGTAATATTTTTGTCCTAAAGTTATATTAGAGTTCACACATTTTGGCAATGAAAGTTAATTTATAAACAATAAACATGTTTTTTTCTTAAATAAATATTCCACCGCTTTTAGGTGTTGGCTCTAATAAACTAGAGAACTGAATATTACAAAATTTTCACTTACAACCCATGTTCATATGTTACCGTGTATGTTGATAATACCTGTCAAAAGAGCATTTGAAGATCAAATTT
>SKCR01045856.1:0-80105 GCA_019454045.1 Zanthoxylum bungeanum
GCCGGTGCCCTTGCCCGCTTTAATCTCCTTCTGGAGCGCCTTGTACTCGCGGCAGTCACGCTTCCAGTGACCCCACTTGCCGCACTGGAGGCAAACATCCTGAGATTTATCCTTAGGCTTCCCAGAAGCTTTGACGATTTGGCCTTGCCCCTTCTTTTTATGCTTCTCTTCTTCACAACTCCAGTCGCCTTGAGCCCAGCCCTCGGGTCTGAGATGTCGAAGAAAGTGCGCCTCGCGCTTGTTGCCCTTAAGCAGCTCTTTCTCAGCTTCCTTGAGAACCGACAATAAGTCTCCTAGAGTATCATCAGTGTTCATCAAATTATAGTTTATGATGAACTGTCTCCAAGTGTCGGGGAGAGATTGCAGGACCATATCTATGGTAATCTTAGCCTCAAAGACTATCCCCATCTCAGCCAGCTCATCTATGTCAGCAATCATCTGTGCCACATGGGACTCAACAGACATACCTTCTGACAAACGTGAACGGAAGAGCTTCTTTACTAACTCATATCTCTGTGACCTTCGGTTAGATCGGTGAAGATCTTGCAACCTGCCAACATATTATAGGGATCCAAGTCCCTGTTCTGTCGACGGAAAATGCTGAGTCATAGAAGCAAGCATAATAGACTGAGCAGTATCACAATCATCGCTGTGAGTCTTCCAAAGCTCCAGCTCAAGTAGCTCATCAGTTTGGGCTTAGGCCCAAGAGGTCTCTGTATAGTTATAGCAGCCTCTCGGCTCCAAGGACTATCCTTAGATTCATTTCCCAATCGGTAAAGTTCGTGCCCTTGAAGAAATTTTCGCCCATGATAATGTCTCGGACATTTCCCTTTCCAGTCATCTTGACTACGATAGTCCAACTATCTAGTCAATGATATTTGGGTACAGTCTAACTGTTACAAGAAAATTAACATTGTATTAGTCCAACTAATAAAATAATTTTGACGAAAATAATTTGAAAGCGCGTAAAGCTAAGTATCTGAATGAAATTGCAAATTCATACTAGCCTCCCACTATTTTCGGCGAGTCTCTAACCCTCTGTCGAGTACTCGGGAAACCTAGTTTCCTAGTGGGCTAGGATCCCGTTAAATAACACACATCTTGACTTTGGCCAACAAGCTGTATGATATTTAACTAGGTAGATCTCTAAGATCAATTGGATCTCATCCAATTCCTAGATCCGGCGGTAGGTGGACCTCCAAGTCCGAAACATATATACAATATATGCCAATATATCCAATATATTTTCCTAACCTTTTTCCTCTGAATCAACTAAGCTTGGCTTTGGCACAACAAGCTTAATGATTCCAGTTAAGCGGGACCCATTGACATGGAAAGCTTCGTAATCAATGTCGATGGACAAGAAGTGATCTTGACTTTGGCCAACAAATCACGACTTGGACAAGACACCGATATGGAACAAAACTCTCATGATTCAAACACATCCGCAATTGACAAAGGTCTTGACTTTGGCCAACAAACCAATGCAAACTTTGGATCTTGAGTAAGAATCACTCAACGGAAGGAAAAACGCTTAATATGTTTTGAGGGTTTTTCGCGTAAATTGGCAACCAATTTATTATCTTTGTTAAGGTCTCATCATACACCCTTAAGCATGCTTCTAAACATATAAGGCGCAAAAAGTAAATTAATAATGATATGCGGATGGATATGTACACAAATTGTTCCTAGAACAAATCACTCCATTTCCTCTCCCCGGCTAGAACTATTCTAACTTCTACCCAATAACATAATACAATAAAGAAACCCATTTACATTGAGGGGAATTGGTGAGAAGAGAAATACAAAGAATAAGGAGATAAAAGGCTGGACACGCAGGTCCAATTTAATAAATTCTAAATTTATTACAATTTCCAAAATTGCCCTCGCCCTTCTAATATCCATCTGATATACATTATTCATACAACACATTCATGTATTCATATAAATCATGTTATTCAATCAATAATATAATTTAATTTTTTGAATTAATGATCATCCAATGTTCAAACAACGATTTGATTTGCGCGAGTCAAACTCGTTTAAGAATAAATACTCAAAGTAAGTATTCTTGAAATTATTGAACTAAACTTTAAATCCAATTTATTTGTATTCAATACTAATTCCAAATTAAAATATTTACACTTTTATTTGCCTTAAAGACTTGGATTCCAAATCCAATCTTAATGGGTCTCAAAGGCCCAATAACATCCAATGTCATTTTAATTAAAGTCCAATGGGCTTTTAATTGATTCTTAAGGCATGGGCTTTGGCCATAATGGATCAAACCCAAAATGCCAAGGCCCAATAGGAATCACCCTATTGCCAACAAATCAATTTAGGCCCATTGGCCCAATTAAATTCTTTAAAGTGCCAAGTGATGTATTTGGACTTTATGGAATTGGTTTTGGGCCCAATTGGATCCAATCCAAAAGTCCAAAACCAAACTTGGTCAAACCAAGCCCATTAAGCCCAAAAATACACACTTTTAGCCCAATTCATTTTTAAAGGCTTATTAACATAATTATAATATTCCAAATATCACAATATTTAATTAAAGTGTATTAGCCATGATTAATTAATTAAACTCAATATTTCCAAAATACCAATTAACTTAATTAATCATGCTTAAACCAATAATTTATGCTCAACACAAATTGAAGCCAAATTCATCATTTCATGCTCAACACAAATTGAATCCAAAATACATCATTTCATGCTCAACATGCTCTTTGATTTTAACATAAACATTATTGACTTTGATTCTAATCCAATCAAACCAACAATCAACATTTAAACATGCATTTAAACACATTATTTCATGTTATAAAAATCAAAAAACTGCAGTCCATTACACTGTGAAGATTCGGCCAAGGTAGGTTTTTTTAATTTTTGATTCATTTGATTTATTTCAAATCTAATCATGCATAACTCTAAGTTATCATATTCTAAGCATGCTCAAAGCATCAATTTGAAAGAATCATGTTCAAAACATAAAAGCCCCAAATTTTAGGCTCAAGAACCCTAAAAATTTTCATGCTTAAAATTGGCTCTGATACCATTGTTAGTGTTCCTAGAACATGCCAAGGATCTAATAAGCATGAAAACATGTGATAAGATCATTATAAGTTGTGGAATATACTTACAATGAACGAATTTGAGCTTTTAAATTTTTGAGAAGATGATCTCCAAGATCCAACTTTGTAGATTCCAAGCTTGAGTTAGGAATGAAGATCTCCAAGATCCAACCTTTGTGTTGATTCCAAGCTTTGAGTTGTTTCCCTATCACCTTTGTTGATTCCTTGAAGTGCTAGCTAACTTGATTTTGCCACAAAATCAAAGAGAAGAAGAATAAGAAGCTCACGCCCAAGCCATGTGTATTAGGGTTTTTGTTTTGTTCAAGTGTTACAAAATGAGAGAGAGAGATGCCTTTGGTAAAAACCAATTTACCCTTTTCACCTAAACAAGGTGGTTGGGTAAATGGTTTCACCAAAACCATTCCAAGGTGGTTGGAAAGTAAATGGTTTGGCATAAATGCCAACTACCCTCCCAACTACCACATGTGAAGTGGGCCCCACATTTGAATTCAAAATTCAAATGTCTCTACGAATATTTACCGCGGCTCGGATCCGTTTAATCCGATTAAACGAACTTTCGTCGCTAAATAATTAAATCTAATTTAATTAAATAACGATGCCTCGCAAATATATTACGAACGTCGTTTACGAATTAATTCTAAATTAATTCGTTCGTTCGTATTAAAGTCCGACTTTAATTTCGTAATGAAATTCAATTCATTTTAATATATCAGATATATTAATTTTAGCCATACGAATAAATTAAATAGAAAAATCAAATTTAACTATTAAATTTATTTTACCGATTAATTCCAAATTAATCGTGTTCTCTCTCTTCCGAACACATTTAATCCTAGATTAAATAAAGCTTCAATTAATCCCAGATTAATTTTCTCTCTCTTAATTAATCCCAGATTAATTCTAATCGAGTCAACTGTCATCGGTGAATCTTTGGGAAGCGACCCAAGAGACCTCTGGATATGTTGGCAGTAAATCCGGTTATCGGACTATCCGATAAAGTGAGTACCTCGTACCACGTGCTTACCGATTTACAAGACATGGTTGGCTTCTAGCAAAGCACCGTGCCTACCCAATTCTCCAGAAATATTCTTACTGGAATATATATAATCTATGTCAGGCGTAGTATACGTCGTATTGCGTATAGTGATCCAGTATCAGATGTCACGTGCAAGGCCTGGGGCTGGAATAGTGTCTGCCCCGTACGAAGCACATATCGGATATCAAGCAACTAGTCTCTTTGAATCAGATAATCATGACCTTGTTATATTATCTCGATGGTTGCAACACTATAGAGAACTAGTTATGAATCCCTGCGTGATCATCATCTCCATATGTCTGAAGTGATACTTCCATCTTGACATCACATCCAATACACTACGATTCTCAATAAACCTAGAATAGGCGTACACAAAACCTATTAAAACCCTGGACGACCAAAACCAAAGTTTACTGATTGTCGCAAGTACTAGCGATGCAAGTCTCAGGTTAAGACCAAATACACCTACCCTGAAGCGGACTCCCATAGACACATATACATACTACCAATGGGATTCCGCGGGGTCTATCCAGAGCGAAGTGGTTTTCCATACCATCGGTAAACACAACCTCCTATCGCACTTGCATAAGTATCCAATACTTAAACATATGAGAACTATGCCGTTATGCCCTCATAACGCGCACAAGTGCAATACTAGTCTATTCCGCATTATCGATGTCCAGTCTCGATAATACTCGACTAAGAGAGATATTTAATGATTAAACCTTTATGGATTGATACTGTCTCATATCATCTCAATCCGGAACTAATCATAAGGACTTCTACTTCTATCTCCATCTAAAGAAAGTAAATAATTACAAAACGGTAAAAGGCAATTTCATTACTACATAGTTAATTTGTACAAAAACACAATGTCTTTTACAAATAGTGACGCTATGGGTCATAATTGTCTAACAACCCCAATATGATGGATTTCTTGTGGGCAAGGATCCCATTATCATCATTTCATAACTCCGACTAGGGCTGGTCGTTATAAAATACTATAATTAGGTAGGTTCCCAACTAATTTATGATATAAATCACAATTCCTTGATCATTGGGTTGGGTAATAAAACATGACATAGCTTATGCTAATCCTCGTGGACACCCAATCTTTTCCACTAAGTAATAAGACCACGCCTAAGGGTCGCTGCGTCTTATGACTCAGAAAAGTCAAACCATTGTGAATAGTACGATTTAGGGACAAATTGGTATTGGTCAGTCTGGTAAATCCTAGTCCTACCAATACGGTTTAAGCCCTTTGGGTCTATACTTTACAATGGGAGGTAAATTTTAGACTTAATATTATTGAGGATTTTAGCAAGTTTAAGTGAATAACTGTCAAATGGATTCCTCCATTGAAATACCCCAGAGGGAGGGTGGAGTGAAGTCTCTTAAATACCCTTACCTCTTAGGCTCTATTATCGCCTTGTGACAGGAATAAACAATAGATCCTCCAAATTAGTCCAACACTTTAAATATACTTTAAAGTAAGCTTTGAGTAAATGATTATCTAGATGTCTTCACAGCTTTTCCTTTTGGCTATAAAAGGTAGTGAGTGAAGGAAGACACCAAATCATTATCTAACTCTAGTAATACATTTGGTTAAATTAACTTTAGTTTGGAAAGTTTTATTAACGCCTTGGTCCCACCCACTTGTATCTTTTATAATGTCTTTTATTATAACAAGTGATTTATATTTATTAGCCTTAAAGGTAATAAATCTCTAAGCTCATCACGGAATAATTACTTAGCTAAGGGATAAGCAATACACTCTCTATTTCTTAGAAAGTCTCTAGATGCTTGCACCCTAAAATAATCATGCCAATTCTAATCATACATAGAATCATCAAGTATATGAGTTTTAATATGTTGGAATTATTTTAGGCATTAAATAACTTTGATTAATATTTAATTATGATATTGCATTTTATTTTATTCAAATAAATTTACTATTCACATTTTTCTCCAGACGCGTGAACTTTAAATGCAATTTCACAATTCAAATCTTAACCAAATCATGCAAAACTTGTGCCTAAAATTAAGTTCAGGGTATTAGCTTTCCAACGAGCTTTTAAACACCCCATTTCGAGTTCAAATGAGTGAGAACTAATCAAAATAAAAACGGCACTCTGATACCACTGTTGGGAAGCGGCCGCGAGTGCGCAGTGGAAAATTAAAAATTATTAAAATTATGATGCCGCTTTCCCTTTGCCCAAGACCTATTTGTTTTTATTATTCTACAAGCATAGGCATGTTAATATATATTCTAAGCATAAAACTCATAAAACATGCAAAGAGCATAAACCTAAACATGATAATTATCATAAGAACTCTAATTAAAATAAAGAAAGAAAAAGACTTACCTCCCTCCAATCTACAAGCTTTTCTCGAACTCACCAAGCTCTTCCACGTTCCAAAGAGCCACCCAAGTGTGTGGCCTCCAAAGATGCACACACCAAAGCCAAAACTCAACGGCAAGACTACGCCTTGAGTGCACGGGTATTTTGCCCTTGGTGCTAGCCTAGGCAAATATCTCAGAACTTTTAACTCGAGGTTCCTCTAGTCAATTAGACTTAAGGATCCTCAAAATTAGTGGCTTACTCTTAAAAATTTAGAGTTGCTCACTTATATAAACCCAAGATTTGAAAGGTTTGGTGCAAAAATTTATGAAGAATTCTTTGGGTTTATATAGTGTTCCAAAGACAACAAAATTAATTAAAAATCTGATGTGGGATAAAATCCAATTTAATCTTAGCCATTGGATCTTAATTTAGTGGTTTAATGAGATTATAAAACCCTAATAAGAGTTTGGGCCGAATGAAAATTCAAAACAAATAACAAAAATAAATAAATAAAAAATTTACTATTCACATGGTACTATTCACGCATTACTATTCACGTGAATAGAAATTTTTTTTTAATCTATTTATTCCAATTCCCAAAGTGCCCCTATCGTCATTCACCAATCCCTAAGCCACTATGGAACCTCATAAATGATCTGATCAATAATTAAACACATTGAACCATTTATGAACAATTCCTACAGCAATCATATATGATGTTAAATATGTATTGTGCACTGTTAACCATTGATTTCGACTTTGTTGTGTGTTACCTTTTGGGTTCCCCTCAAGTTGGACATGAAATGAATCGTGATAATTTAATCGAACCTAAATTATCCTCCGATCAGATGGTCGTTCGATTTCAATGACCAAGGTTGACATCTAGCAACATGCCAAGGCCCCCAAATGAGATGGAAAGTTATATATACCCATTATGTATGCGATTTACATATGATACGGTCTCTCACCTCATTGTATCCCCACCTATTGACCTATGGTACGGAAAGTATCTACCCATATGGTCAAAGGTATGATGTTGATAGTGTCATGAATCGTCCTAACCCAAAAATCTCACATGATTCTTCCGATGTGGCCACAGTCTCAAGCACTGATCATACATATCAACCCGTGAACTGGAATACTACTCTTATTAGAAAATATTATCCGAGAGAGTGGCAATTGTATATTTACAAACTTCATGTGTTTCAACAAATGACCCAATCATACCCTTATAACCAGATCTTTTGAACTGAGGAAGGAGAATATAAAAGTTATTTGATCCACACATAAGATTGTAAAGACCTCAAGTCTAAGGACTAGTCATATAATCGATACATGAAAGTTCTCACAGACATATGGGATAAACACTCCATATGAAAACTTTCGGCGGTCAGTTCGATAGACACGAGCAACTCATGTATCCATGTGATACACCAAGCGGACGGATCTCCGCTAGTAGCCTATGAGATCGGCTACCCCACTTAAGGGCGGATCATATCATCATGCTAGTGTCTCCACTTTGTGAATGCCCAGATTATTCACAAAACTATGACTAGGAACATTTAAGAGTAATGATTCTCATAAGACGTGGAAGCCATCGTCTTATTACTCCAAGGGCTTTATTACAGTGTTGATGATTCATATAAGTTATGTAAGACACGTATAATAAAGATTGCCATTTTATTAATTAATGAAAATATTAAGAATACATATACATATAGCCCATCCACAAGTTGGGTATTGGGCATATCCCTTACATATTGGATATATGTTTCGGACTTTGAGGTCCACCTAATGGATCTAGGAATTGAATGGGATCCAATTGATCTTAGAGATATACCTAGTTAAGTTTCATACAGCTTGTTGGCCAAAGTCAAGGTTATATGTTATTTAACGGGATCCTAGCCCACTAGGAAACTAGGTTTCCCGAGTACTCCTCAGAGGGTTAGAGGCTCACCGAAAAAAAGTGGGAGGCAAGTGTTAAATTTGCAATATTCATTTAGATACTTGCCAATACGCGCTCATTTTATTTTTCGTCATTAATTATATATATATATATATATATATATATATATATATATATATATATATTAGTTGGACTAATATTCAATTGTTGTTTTAATTGAACAGTTGGACTGTATTCAAACTGCTTCATTTGTAGTTGGTTATATAGTTAGACTATAGTAATCAATACATTTGAATTTAACCAATCATTTATAGTTGGTTATATAGTTAGTCTATAGTAATCATTACATTTGATTGTACCCGAAATCGTTGATTAGATAGTTGGACTATAGCAATCAAGATGACCTGAAAGATTAGCGTCAAATGACATAATCCTGGGTGAAAATGTCTTTAACGACTTTAATATTCCGGATTGGGAAAAGAATCTCAGGATAGTCCTGGGAAGTTACTATATTTGATAGAGAAACCTCTCGGACCTGAGCCCGCAGTTGAACAAATAGTAGAGCATGAGCTTTGGAAGACTCATCGTGATGATAACTTTAGTGCTCAATCTGTTATGCTTGCTGCAATGACTCTTTAATTTCGTCGTCAGAACTAAGGATTAGATCCTTATACCATGATGTTGAAATTAAAGGATCTTCATAGATCTAACCTTAGATCTTACAAAAGAAGCTCTTTCGCTCGCGTATGTCGGAGGGTACGTCTGTCGAGCACTAGGTGTCGCAGATGATTGCTGACATTGAACAGCTAGGTAAGCTGGGCATTACCTACTGTAGACACTGCATTTTTGCATGAAGCCCAGTGATGAGCCTCATATAGAGGCACTGCCTGATAAGTTACGGAAGTCGCGCGAAACGGACGTCAGAATGGGAAATTCAAGAAATAAACACCTTGCCATATTTAATTCGTTTGTTTAGCCTTGAGTTCGCTCAATTAATCTCTGTTTTAAATATTAAGCCTCACCCCAAGCCCACCAAATCCCATCCAAAAATATCCAACACATTAAACACATGTTAAAATCTAAATAAATCACATGCCTAAATTAAATAAATCAAATCAAATATCCTTCCTAAAATAAATAAATCAATTTCCTAAACTAAATAAACCACCTTCTTAAATTAAATAAATCTTTTCCTTATAACAAACTAATTAAAGATATCCCTCATGATCACACAATCTCCATTTCCTACCCATACAATGACAACCCTAACCCACTCCTATAAAAAGACACACAAACCAAACCTTTAGAACCTAGCATCCTCACGGCACAAACACAAGAACTCATTCATTGGGCAAAGTAAGAAAATCAAAACCCTAAGCCACTCAACACCATAATCTCCATTCATGTCTTCTTTTTCCTCACACACCATGCAGCCCTACAGATGAGAGCCACCCAAAGATGAGCAACAGAATTCACGCAGCCCCTAAGCTAATCACTGACTCACAAACTGCTGAAACACGTAGCCACACACAGCCCTTCCACCGACTATGACTAACTGACACACCCTGCCCACTAGCCGAACCACAAAAAACAAAATCTAGCAAGCCACGTGAACCAGCCCCTAACTGCAGCCCTCAAACCACCAAAAACAACCCCTTAAAATAGCCCTGAAACCCCTCAAATTATCGTAACATACAGCCCCTAAACCACTGCAAAACAGTCCCCAAATCAGCCCCCTAAACCACCACAAAACAGTCCCCAAATCATCCCCTAAACCACTACAAAACAACAGCCGACACAGCCCTCAAAATACCGAAACAGCAGTCCTAACACTCTAGGAGTTATAAGAGTGGTCAAAACACTCTAGAATGGCAACATATCATCAAATGATCAAATTGAACAAATATTACAATAATATCATTCAATTCTGCTTCACACATGCACCAAGCCTTCTATTCCATCTTCCAAATCAAAAACACCCAAATTCTTAAGAAAAGAAGAAACCTTAGAATCTTCTAGATGCTCAAGAACAAGAAACATGCTTTCTAAGCTTAGGGATATTGAGGATTACCTTCAATCTCTTAATTTCCTTATGCTATTTCTTGATTTTCTTCAATTTTCTTTCTTAAATCATCAAGCAAATTTTGAGAGCTATTTGGAAGAAGAGTTTTCGGCCAAGGTAAGCCAAGAAGAAGAAAAGAAAAAAAAATCTCTTTAAATAAATGCAATTGTCGACCTAGGAAAGGTAATTTGGTCAATTTCCCAATTTAATTCAATTAAATAAAATCAAGCTTTATGTTAGCAAATCAAATTTGCACACCTTAAGCTTAATTAAAACATGCCACATGTAACCAATAATAATTAAACATTTTTCATAAACTCTTGAAGTGCTTTTATCTGATAGTTTGAGTGATTGATCTATATTAGACTTGTAAGCACTTGATTATGGCTCTTAGCAGTGAAAACCTGAGTAGTTAGCAAAGTGACTAGTTGAAGAAATTGTAGGTCGGTGAATGACCGTTCGCCTAAATGTCTATCCTGATTTGCTTATGTTATGATATGTGGTATGGTTAGAAACCAAAGAAAAGTCTCTCAAGAAGGAAATATAAACCACCATATAACCGATAAGCGTGAAGCTACCCATGGGCGAGTATTAGGACCAGCATGAGGAGAAATGCTACCTTAAAGGGTAGGTGTGTGAAAAAAAGAAAAAAAAAGAAAGTTCAAAACGAAAAGAAAAAAGAGAGACAAAGGAAAAGAAATAAAATTATACCACATTGAGAACGGAAAAGCAATCGCAGAGCATAACTGAGACATCTAGGTTGGTTTGACCCATTGATCTCATCCTTTGAAACAAAATCATCGAGTTGGCTTACCTAAGGATCAAGCTTTAAAAGAACCTTTGCACACACACACTTTGAGTCTGGTTCAGATTACTTACTCAAAGACTTGGATTTGAGTTGCGTTGAATGTTTTGAAGGTTCTCTGGTTTCAATACTGGGCATTCTTTGAGTGCAATAATATGTATAACTATTGGGACTATTTTGTAAGAGGCAGTATAGTATGTTGGTATGGAACGTCACATCACATGATCCACCTTGACCTAGTGCAAACAATAGAGAGCAGAAAGCTAAGCCAAGTCTGGGGGCGACCAGTCTACCACCCCGCGAATAAGGGATGTACCGAGAACTTGAGCCATGAGACAAAAGAGAACTGAACAATCACCATAAAAGAACCAGCAGAAGGAAATTATAAGCAGACCTAGAGGGTGATCAGAAACTCTTATAGGTAAATGGCACCAAGGAGCACAAGGAAGGCCTAAGCCATCGGAATAGGAAACACATTCATGCATGCATACATACACGTCATATACACACAATTTATGTCTTGTTTTTGTTCGCAGGTTTCGAAGAAAAGAAAGAAAAAGCGGCAAATACAAGCAAGCATGGGGCAATAACATATTATCAGCAGTTTCGGGAATGAATCCAAGGGTCGAGGCCTACACTATCAGCAGTTTTGGGAATGAATCCCAAGGCCGAGGCCCACACCATCAGCAATTTCGGGAATAAATCTAGGGGCCGAGGCCCACATTATCAGCAGTTTCGGGAATGAATCCCCGGCGTCGAGGCCTACATCATGAGTAGTTTCAGGAATGAATCCCAGGGTCGAGGCCCACATTATCAGCAATTTCGAGAATGAATCTCAGGGTCGAGGCCCACATTATCATCAGTTTCGGGAATGAATCACAGGGTCGAGGCCCACATTGTCAACGGTTTCGGGAATGAATCCCAGGTTCGAGGCCCACGTTGTCAGCAGTTTTGGGAATGAATCCCAGGGTCAAAGCCCACATTGTCAGCGATTTTGGGAATGAATCCCATGGTTGAGGACCACATTGTCAGCAGTTTCGGGAATGAATCCCAGGGTCGAGGCCCACATTGTCAGTGGTTTCGGGAATGAATCCCAGGGTCGAGGCCTACGTTGTCAGCAGTTTCGGGAATGAATCCCAGGGTCGAGGCCCACATTGTCAGCAGTTTCGGGAATAAATCCTAGGGTCGAGGCCCTCATTGTCAGCGGTTTCGGGAACAAAGCCCACTCTCTACACAACTCGGGAACAAAGCCCACAGGTGGTTCGGGAACAAAGCCTAGGGGTCAAAAACACCTCGCCATTACATTCAGCACAGTTTGCAAACAAAGCCCACATGTGGTTCGGGAACAAAGCCCATGGGTCAAAGCGTCTCGCCATCAACTCAACTCAGTAACGGTTCGGAAATGAACCATCATCTCACATCAGTAACAGTTAGGAAATGGACCACTATCTCATCAGTAACGGTTCGGAAATGGCGCTTCGAAAATGGAGCACGATTCAGAAATTGACCACCATCACATCAGCGACGCCTCGGAAATGAGGTTTAGCATGCCGGAAATGGCGCTCCGAAAATGGAGCACGGTTCGGAAATGGACCACATTCTCAAAACAGTAACGGTTCGGGAATGGACCACCTCACAGTAACGGTTCGGGAATGGACCACCTCAGAGTAACTGTTCGGGAATGAACCACCTCACAGTAACAGTTCGAGAATGGACCACCTCACAGTAACGGTTCGGAAATGGACCACCTCACAGTAACGGTTCGGGAATGGACCACCTCACAGTAACGATTCGGGAATAGACCACCTCACAGTAACGGTTCGGGAATGGACCACCTCACAGTAATGATTCGGGAATGGACCACCTCACAGTAACGGTTCGGGAATGGACCACCTCACAGTAACGGTTCTGGAATTGACCACCTCACAGTAACGATTCAGGAATGGACCACCTCTTATCAGCTCAGTCTGGTAGTGATTCCTAGAGATCGCAGAATCTTGCAGGGATGAACCTCAGGGGTCGCAGCACCTCACCACCAGATCAACTCAGTTCGAAGCAACAGGCAAGTCAGGCAGCAGCTGGTGAGCCAGGTAAGTAAAAATACATGCAAAACTTTGATAGGATTGTCACTGTCACACACTGCACAAGTCCCATCAAAGTGGGGGCGACTGTAGACACTGTATTTTTTGCATAAAGCCCGGTGATGAGCCTCATATGGAGGTACTACCTGATAAGTTGCGGAAGCCGTGGGAAACGGACGTCGGAAGGGGAAATTCAAGAAATAAACACCTTGCCAGATTTAATTCGTTTGTTTAGCCTTGGGTTCGCTCAGTTAACATCTATTTTAAATATTAAGCCTCGGCCCAAGCCCACTAAATCCCATCCATAAATATCCAACACATTAAACACATGTTAAAATCTAAATAAATCACCTTCCTAATTTAAATAATTCACATGCCTAAATTAAATAAATCAAATCAAATCTCCTTCCTAAAATAAATAAATCCATTTCCTAAACTAAATAAATCACCTTCTTAAATTAAATAAATCATTTCCTTATAACAAACTAAATAAAGATATCCCCAATGATCACACAATCTCCATTTCCTACCCATACAAGGAACACCCTAACCCACTCCAATAAAAAGTCACACTAACCAAACCTTTAGAACCTAACATCCTCACGGCACAAACACAAGAACTCATTCACTGGGCAAAGAAAAAAATTCAAAACCCTAAGCCATGGCTCTCCTTCCTTTTTCACGTAGCTCTCTCGGCAATAAACCCTAAAAAGCTTCATAGATCTTTCTTTCTCTCTGCATAATATACAAACCCTAAACACCATGCATCTTTCGGCTCTCTCAAACAAATAAACCTTGCAAGACCTTCACGCACTTGGCCCATCCCTCTTTCTCACAAACACAAACCCAGCATGCATGAGAAAAGGAAACAATAAGCCTTATGCCTTTAAACCAACTGATCTCTCTTCTCTCTCATCAACCGACTAACAAGAAACAGCCACCCTACCAACTAACCAAGCATACCACTCGTTTTTTTCCTCACGGACACGGCTAAGAAACACAAACAAAAGACCCTAAGACACTCAGCACTCTAATCTCTCTTCACGTCTTCTTCTTCCTCACACACCATGCAGCCCTACAGATGAGAGCCACCCAAAGACGAGCAACGGAATTCACGCAGCCCCTAAGCTAATCACCGACTCACAAACTGCTGAAACACGTAGCCACTCACAGCCCTTCCACCGACTAGGACCAACCGACACACCATGCCTAATAGCCGAACCACAAACAACAAAATCTAGCCAGCCACGTGAACCAGCCCCTAATTGCAGCCCTCAAACTACCGAAATAGCCCCTTAAAATAGCCTTGAAACCCCTCAAATCACCACAACATATAGCCCATAAACCACTGCAAAATAGTTCTCAAATCAGCCCCCTAAACCACCACAAAACAGTCCCCAAATCAGCCCATAAACTACCGCAAACCAGCAGCCCACACAGCCCTCAAAATAACGAAACAGCAGTCCCTAAAATAGCCCCCATCACTGAAAAAACAGCAGCCCAAAACAGAGAAAACAGCAGCCCAAAACAGCAAGGTGACGAAGGAAAACATTGAACCAGTGAACCGGAGGAGTTGCGGAGCATTAACCCTTCCGACGGCCGCGTAACGCACTTCCAAGAGGCGACTTAAAATGTAAGACCTGAGGGCACCTTTTTATTTATTCTCGTTCATCTTTTTCAATTATTTATTAGTATTTCTTTGCATGCGTATTGTTGGTTCATGTATGTTATTGTTCTGGGATGAATGATTTTGTGCTATCTCTCGTGGTATATCAGATGGAAACCCAGACGTAAATTCCATAGCCGAATCTGAATGGACGGTAGTGCAGTCTGAACTTGGGATACAATTCCACGTACTACTTGAGAAACACACATATTTCATTTTATCTAATCTTATGTTTATCCATGGTTCATTAGAAATAGCACATTATTTCCATGCATGATCTAGTTATTTCTTTCGCATTAGGAGCATAATTATATCTCTTCAATGTTTATGTTTAGACAATTATTGTTTATTTATCTTTCCACGTTTATTTATTTAATATGTTCATGAAATTGTGTGCTTACCGTTATGTCGATTTACTTTTATGCATGCAAACTTAGATATAGGTTGTATGCAAACTTAGATGTAGGTTATTCTTACATATGTATGTTGCGTAGACTTGGTTATATTATCGCTTAAATCCGTTCATTACAAGAGGCATAAGTAAGGGACTATTCCGAACCCAACGGTTTGAGGTCTTTCTTTGCGAGGGGTGAGTGCAGCCTTAAATTATTTCCCAGTTCACGCTGGGTGGCGACTCTTTTATTATCCGGTTTAGTTCCCCGTGGGCTACTCCGTACTCCCGACCGGGCCACTAGCCTGGAACAGCGTCGCCGATTTCTGTATCCTACACTACGAGGCCGAGACTTCCATATATTTGATCTTACAGTCTCTGCCCGAATGCTGGGGCGGGTTCGTCATGAACTTCAACATGATGAACCAAGAGAAAACTCTTGGAGAGTTAATGGCTATACTCAAGGAGGGAGAGCCAGAGCTTCTAAAAGGGCAAGAAGCGCAAGACGCATTTTACTTCGACATCCTAGAAGGCCAAGGCTTGGCCGAAGGCTTCTGGGGGTGTGAAGCAAAAGGGCAAGGCTAAATCGTCACAGTCTTCTGGGAAGACAAAGGACATATCTCAATATGTCTGCCTAAATTGTGGCAAACGGGGTCACTGGAAGCGTGACTGTCGTATGGACAAGGCAGACATAAAGGAAGTGAATGCGAGCAAGGCTCCGACTTCAGGTATGTTTGTTATAAACGTGTCCACTACTGGTTTTAAAAAATGAATTTTTGATACTGGATGTGGTATATAAATATATGTATTGATATGCAGAATCTGCTGATTAGCAGGAGACTGGCTTCAGATAAGATCGACCTGCGAGTCGAAAACGGGACGAGAGTCGTTGTTTTGGCCGTAGGAAACTAAGTTTTGGAACTGCCCTTGGGGCATGTACTAAAATTAGGAGACTGTTATAATGTACCTAGTTTGACTAAAAACATTATCTCTATATCTAGTTTAACCCGTTGGGGGTATACCTTTATGTTCCGAAACACCAGGTGTTTTGTTTATAAAGATGATATTGAGATATACACATTATATGTGAATAACACTTCCAAATGAAAAGGAACAAAATACACATCCAATTTCATTTATGTTGTGTATTTGGATGTGTATATGATGCATATAAAATCTTATGTTGATTGGATTTCATCTTAATGTGTTTTGAACACAAAAGGAACAAAATGCACAATTTGGCCATGTATAGAGGCTCTCGGCCTTGGGCAAGAATTTGGGGATTTTTGTTGTAATTTGTATTTTGACATTTAGGACATGTTAAATACAACTTAGAAATGATTTAGAATCATCCAAAATTATTTTGAACAATTTAGGACTAAAATGAACAAAATGCAAAGTTTTGGGGCAATTTGGTAATTACACAAAAAAATGATTTCTTGTGTGATATTTCATAATTTATTAATTGGGTAATTAATTAAATAAGTTTATTTAATTGATTCGAGAAAAAGTTTTGAAATCGGAAAATTTTGATTTTCCACTGTTCCGCTGCGTTACCGAATTTCCGCTTTAAAACCCATTTAGTTCTTTCACAGTGGACTCCTCCCGGAACACCTAAATTGAGCGGTGTTTCCGAACGGAGAAACCGAACTTAGTTGGACATGGTAAATTTAATGATGAGTCGCTCTGAGCTACCAATTTCCTTCTGAGTGTGGGAACACAGGGAATCTGGGGCGACGCAATGCTGTTCCAGGCTCGGGGGCCTAGTTGGGAGTACGGAGTAGCCAACGGAGGACTAAACCGGAGAGTAAAGGAGTCGCCACCCGGTGTGAACCGGGATAAAGATTTAAGGCTGCACTCACCCCTCGCAAGGGAAGACCTCAAACCATTGGGTTCGGAATAGTCCCTTACTTATGCAATTTGTAATGTAAAGATTTATGCAATAATCCACCAAGCCTATGACATATATTTCCAAGTGCAACACAATCCTAGATTCGTATGCTTAAAAGTACGGTTTGCATCTAACATACATGAAACCAAATCTTATTGCCAAATTCACATGCTCAAAAGTAGGCCTTTGCAACAAAAAGCACAAAACGTCAATAAGAATTCAATCATTCATGTAAATATAAACACAAACAGTCATGGTAACATTTTCATGTAATGTAAAGGAAATCAAAATGACGATAAATAACATTGTAGGCACAGACAACTAGAGAGGTAATACAAATGCATAGCGTACAAAGGGGTAACCATATGCTAAGATGGACATGTCGTAATGTGATGCAAGAGGATCTGTTTACCGTGTGCGTTCGTGAATCATTCGTAGACGCGTTCGAACGGACAACAGAAGGTTCTCATTCAAGTAGCGTTCGTAAACGCGTTCGAACGGTAATGAAACAGAATGCACACGTTCGTATGGCGTTTGTGAATGCGTTCGAACAGAAATGAAACAGAATACTCACGTTCGTGTGGTGTTTGTGAACACGTTCGAACAGAAATGAAACAGAACGCTCACGTTAATGTGGCATTTGTGAACGCGTTCGAACAGAAATGAAACAGAATGCTCACGTTCGTATGGCGTTTGTAAACGCGTTCGAACGGAAATGAGACCTGATACATGATAAGGCAAAATGCATGCGCGTTCGAGTTGCGTTCGTAAATGCTTTCGAACAGTAACAGACCTGATGCATGAAATGAGACGCAATACATAAACAACAAAATAAAGGGGCGCGGCGAAGTACTGCCGTAAAGGCGGCCTTTTAGGGCTCTTGATCTCTCAAAGAGAAGACCTTTAGACCAACATACTAAGCCCATGCGCGTCGCATCACATCATACATACAAACATAAAGACAATCATATCAAACTAAATATGCCCGATTGAGCGTATCTTGCATTCAAACGGACATACATCAACCGGCGCGGCAAAGCATCGTGGTAAAGGGCTTTAAACCCCTCCCCATAGGGGATCTCACATCACACTTACTAAGCCCATGCGCTCGATTGAATCATGCATACAAAGAGTTTAAAGCAATAATATTAAACGTAGTGTGCCCGATTGAACGTATCTCGCATTCAACCGAACACACATCAATCGGTGCAGCAAGCATCGTGGTGAAGGATTTTAACCCTTCCGATTAGGGGACCTTTCATCGCACTTACTGAGCCTGCACTCGATTATATCATACACAAATAAGCGGCATACAGAATTCAAGTGACGAGAAATAAATAAACCAAAGCAACACAAAACAAGAGAGGGTGCCGTTTACTCAAGTGGTACGTGGAGTTGTATCCCAAGTACAGACCGCACTACCGTCCATTCGGATTCGGCTACAGAATTTACGTCTGGGTTTCCATCCTATATACCACAAGAGACGACACTCTTCATTTCTTCAAGCCACAACATGCATCCATAAACGACTCTCATGTGAATAGAATTCAATAATAAAATAAACGAATATAAACTAATGAAAAAGTGGCCCTCAGGTCTAACTTTTAAATCACCTCTCGGATGTACGGTACACGATCGTCGGAAGGGCGGATGCTCCGCAACTCTTCCGGTTCACTGGTTCACTGTTCTCGTTCGTTGTCTTACTATTTGAGTTGTCGTTCTCCGTCTTTGCTGCTGCTTTTGACTCCGATTCGCTGCCGTTGCTACTGTTTTGCTGCTGTATTTTAGTTACTGTTTTTGGGATGTTTTGGTTACTGTTTTTTGGTAATTTAGGGGACTGTTTTGGTGTGTGTTTAGGGCTGCTGTTTGGGACTGATTTCAGGGGTAGTTTCGGTGCTGTCAGAGGCTGATTTCAAGGGTTAGGGACTGTTGTGTGTTGTTCTCGTTAATTTGGTGAGGGAAGGGTTGTTGTGTGTGTTGTTTGTGTTTTTTATGTGAGCTAGGGGAAAAGGGTTGGAAATTTTTTTCTTCTTTTTTCTGTAATGGGCGTGAACTCTAGGGGGAATGCCTTGGAAAATTGTGGTTTATATAGAGAAGGGCTAGGGCTTCACCTTGTCTCACAAGGAAGGGATTTGGCATTAAAGGGAGGATTTGATTTGGTTTTGGACAAGGAAAGCAAGGGATTTGATTTGGCTTGAATTAGGCATGTTGAATATTTGATTGGCTTGGATTAGGCATTTAATTTGTTGATTGATTTTAATTAGGCATGCAATTTCTTTAATTTGTGTAAGTATTTTATTATTTTGGTAGGTGATTATTTAGATTTTATTTGTTTTATTTAATTTGGTATGTGATTTTTAGATTTGTTTTGATTTCACCATGTGTTAAATATGTTTTTTAGTGGGCTTGGGCGTGTGGGCCAAGGTTTGGGCGAATTGGGCTTAATGTGAGGCTTGCAGCAAAACCAGAATTACGACACCGTTCGAACGCCTCCTAGAACACGAACACAACACGCCGCCCGTAATCTGTTTGGAGTTCGAACGAAATAACGAACGCAGCACGAACGAAAACAGTGAACCTTGTTTATTCTGAATTCCCCTTCCGATGTCCGTTTTCCGTGACCTCCGTGACTTAAAAGGTAGTGTCTCTCCAAATGAGACTCATCATAGGGACTTATGTGTAAAAATGCAGTGCCTACAGTCGCCCCCACTTTGATGGGACTTGTGTAATGTGCAACAGTGACAATCCTATCAAAGTTATGCAATGCATTTTCACTTACCTGGCTCGCCAACTGCCACTTGACTTTCCATGTGTTGAGTTGATCTGGATGGTGAGGTGCTGCGACCCCGGGTTCATTCCCGAACCGTGCTGTGATGTGGTCCATTCCCGAACCGTTGCTGCGAGATGTCCATTCCTGAACTGTTACTGTGAGGTGGTCCATTCCCGAACCGTTACTGTGAGATGGTTCATTCCCGAACCGTTACTGTGAGGTGGTTCACTCCCGAACCGTTACTGTGAGGTGGTTCATTCCCGAACCGTTACTGTGAGGTGGTTCATTCCCGAACCGTTACTGTGAGGTGGTTCATTCCCGAACTGTTACTGTGAGGTGGTCCATTCCCGAACCGTTACTGCGAGTTGGTCCATTCCCGAACCCTTACTGTGAGGTGTTCATTCTCGAACTATGCTTCCTTTCTTGGAGTGTCATTCCCGGCTTGTTCATTCTCTAACTGCGTTTCCATTCTTGGAGTACCATTCCCGGCTTGTTCATTCTTGAACTCTGCTCCATTCTTGGATTGCCATTCTCGGCTTGTTCATTCTTGAATTGTGTTTCCATTCTTGGAGTACCATTCCCGGCTTGTTCATTCTTAAACTCTGCTCCATTCTTGGATTGCCATTCTCGGCTTGTTCATTCTCTAACTGCGTTTCCATTCTTGGAGTACCATTCCCGGCTTTTTCATTCTTGAACTCTGCTTCATTCTGGGATTGCCATTATCGGCTTGTTCATTCTTGAACTCTGTTCCATTCTTGGATTGCCATTCTCGGCCTGTTCATTCTTGAACTGTCCATTCCCGAACTATATCTCCATTCTCGGAGTGCCATTCTCGGCAGAATTGATCTGATGTAATATGGGCCTCGCCCCCAGAATTCCATACCCGGAAATGCTGATACTGATGTAATGTGGGCCTCGCCCCCAGAATACCATACCCGGCAAGACTGATACCGATGCTAATACGGGCCTCGCCCCAAACTGATGCTGATGTGGGCCTCGGCCCTAACTGCTACTGATTATGGGCCTCGCCCCCAGACTGATACTGATGTGGGCCTCGACCCTCGGGATTCATCCCAAACTGATACTGATGTGGGCCTCGACCCTCGGGATTCATCCCAAACTAAAATCACACCCTCATACAGTAGCCTAAACACCTTAAAACAACCACCAAATCACCTAAAACAGTAACTAAAAAAAACTGCACTTAAAGCCTTTAAAAAAAACATCCAACAGTAGCCTAAAAACACCAAAAACAGTGACCGAAATACAGCAGCAAAATAGCAGTGAAATAGAGGGAAAACAGCAGCCCAAACAGCAAAACAGCAAAGGGAAACGTTTAACCAGTGAACCGGAGGAGTTGCGGAGCATCCACCCTTCCGACGACCGCATACGGTACTTCCGAGAGTCGACATAAAAGATCAGACATGAGGGCACTCTTCGTATTTATTTTTATTCATGTTTTAATCGTCTTAGTTATTTATTTCGTATGAGAGTCGTTCATGGATGCATGTTGTGGATTTGAATAAAATGGAAAATGTGTCGCCTCTTGTGGTATATAGGATGGAAACCCAGACATAAATTCCGTAGCCAAATCCGAATGGACGGTAGTGCGGTCTGTACTTGGGATACAACTCCACGTACCACTTGAGCAAACGGCGCATATTTTGTTTTATGTTGTTTGATTCGTTTATTATCCGTTATTTAAATTCTACATGTTATTTGTTTGTATAATTATGAGATAAAGCGTATGGGCTTAGTAAGTTGGATTAAAGGTCCTCCGTTTCGAGGGGTTAAAATCCTTTACCACGATGCTTTGCCGCACCGGATGACGTATAATCGGTTGAATGTAAGATGTGTTCAATTGGGTATACAAAGTCCGATATCGTTGTCTTTATTTTTTATATGCATTATAAGAT
Organism: Zanthoxylum bungeanum; assembly: GCA_019454045.1. Classification (NCBI taxonomy): domain Eukaryota; kingdom Viridiplantae; phylum Streptophyta; class Magnoliopsida; order Sapindales; family Rutaceae; genus Zanthoxylum; species Zanthoxylum bungeanum. The sequence continues at coordinate 21,968 of SKCR01045856.1, forward strand.
AAAGTGTATGGGCTTAGTAAGTTGGATTAAAGGTCCTCCATTTCGAGGGGTTAAAATCCTTTACCACGATGCTTTACCGCACCGGATGATGTATATTCGGTTGAATGTAAGATGTGTTCAATCGGGTATACAAAGTCCGATATCGTTGTCTTTATTTTTTATATGCATTATGAGATAAAGCGTATGGGCTTAGTAAGTTGGATTAAAGGTCCTCCGTTTCGAGGGGTTAAAATCCTTTACCACGATACTTTGCCGCGCCGGATGACGTATATTCGGTTGAATGTAAGATGTGTTCAATCGGGTATACAAAGTCTGATATCGTTGTCTTTATTTTTTATATGCATTATGTCATTAGCGCATGGGCTTAGTAATTTGGATTAAAGGTCCTCTGTTTCGAGGGGTTAAAATCCTTTACCACGATGCTTCGCCGCGCCGGATGACATATATTCGGTTGAATGTAAGATGTGTTCAATCGGGTATGCAAAGTCCGATATCGTTGTCTTTATTTTTATATGTATTATGTTATTAGCGCATGGGCTTAGTAAGTCGGATTAAAGGTCCTCCATTTCGAGAGGTTAAAATCCTTTACCACGATGCTTTGTCGCGCCTTGTAGCCCGTTATTATTTATTAGGTGTCATCTATTCATCCGTTCACGTATGTGTCATTGTTGTTTACTGCCTTTTTGAGGTCACTGTTGTAACCCCGTTCGAACACATTTCAGAAGCTGCACGAACGCATGTTTTCTATCTCAGTTCATTCGAACGCGTTTACGAACGCTATACAAACGCGAACCTTTTGTTTACCATTCGAACGTGTTTACTAACGCTACATGAACGCGTATGTATTTCCTTTATTTTATTCATGCATCAGGTCCGGTCCCGTTCAAACGTCTTCTCAAACGATATACGAACGCGAACCTTCTGTTTACCGTTCGAACGCGTTTACGAATGCTACACAAACGCGTATACAAAGAACTGAGTCATTTTTATCACATGTCATGCATAACTGTTTCTTTGGTGATTTCTCTTGTATCATGTAATCAATCATATTATTTATATCCCTGCATTTATCTGTTTGATGTGTTCATGAGATAGTATTCAAGCACGATTTAGCCTATTCGATTGTTCATTTTCAAGCATGATTAGTCATTTATTTTGCGTTTGGAATTTGCATTATGTTTAGGTTGTTCTTTGTTTTCCACATTATAGGATTGAAGTATGTTCATGAGATTGCCGTGTGCTATTGCATGTTCACCGTTATTCCAATTTGCTTTCATGCTTAATTGTACAGTTATTATCTACTGGCATGCCTATGATCAAATGTAATGTGCTTATGACATTGTATGTTAGTCGTATTTATCTCTATGCATGCAAATTGGGACATAGATTAAATGCAAATAGGTTGTATGCAAATCCGGACATAGGTTATATGCAAACTTAGATATGAGCCTTGTACTTATGCACGCGAACTTAGGAGTAAATTATCCTTGGATATAAATTTTGCTTAGGCTTGGTTGAATTATCGTACAAATAATTTTATTACAAGTGGCATAAGTAAGGGACCATTCCGAACCCAATGGTTTGAGGTCTTCCCTTGCGAGGGGTGAGTGCGGCCTTAACTCTTTGTCCCGGTTCACACCGGGTGGCGACTCCATCATTCTCCGGTTTAGTCCCCCGCAGGCTACTCCGTACTCCCAACCAGGCCGCGAGCCCGGAACAGTATGCGTCGCCCAGTTTCTGTGTTCCCACACCTCTCAACCCTCTTTACTCTCTATTCTCTCTAATTTAGGATTTCTGGGATGATTACAACTGATCCTAAGGCTCCCTTTTATAATGCCAAAATCGCGTGCTACAGTAACACGCGGTTTGGCAAGTAGGCAATTGTAAATCAAGCTTTTGGTGCTCTTTGTTGTTTACTGCAATTGCATGCAAGCTTGCACACGTCTTTGCAAGCTGTTTTCATTTCAACAAATCTCCCCCTCGGTAAAGATTTCCCAAAATCTGAGCCGATCATCAATAAACTAAACCGGATCTTCCAAAAGGATCCTCCCATGGCTGCATCTGTATGACTGCCTACGTACCCTGAGTTGGGATCAAGCCAATCCTAGTTCTCTGAATCACCCCACTCTGACTATGTGGAGAGTTTTTCCATCTCGGCTATGGCACGACAGATTTCAAGCTTCTCCTTTGGTGAACATATCGGCACCGTCGTCATCGGTGTGAATTTTCCTGAGTTCTAACAGCTTTGAGCTCATGACGTCTCGTATCCAGTGATACCTCACATCGATATATTTTGACCTCGAGGGAAATGTGGAGTTTTTACCAAGGTAGTGTTGGACAATTATGACCCATAGCATCACTATTTGTACAGATCATGGTGTTGTTGTACAAATTAACTATGTGACAAAGGAAATTGCCCTTTTATCATTTGTAATTAGATTACCTAGATGTATAAATGATAGAAGGTCCATATGATTAGTTCCGGATTGAGATGATATGAGACAGTATCAATCCACGAAGGCTTAATCGTTAAATATCCCTAGTCGGAGTATTATCGAGATTGGACATCGATAATGCGTAAAAGACTAGTATTACACTTGTGCGCGTTGTGGAACATAACGGTATAGTTCTCATATATTTGGGTATAGGATACTCATGCAAGTGTAATAGGAGGTTGTGTTTACCGATGGTACGGAAACAGCTTCGCTCTGGATAGACTCATCAGAATTCCATTGGTAGTATGACTATATGTTTATGGAAGTCTGAATCAGGGTAGGTGTATTTGGTCTTAACCTGAGACTTGCACCGCTAATACTTGCGACAATCAATATACTTTGGTTTTGGACGTCCAGGGCTTTAACAGGTTCTGTGTACGCCTCTTCTGGGTATATTGAAAATCGTAGTGTATTAGGTGTGATGTCAAGACGGAAGTATCACTCCAGTCATAGTGGAGATGATGATCACGTAGGATACGGAACTGATGCACTTATGTACTGCAGTCATCGGGATAATATGACTAGGTCATGATTATCCGATTATAGAGACTAGTTACCAGAGATCCGATATGTGCTTCGTACGGGGCAGACACAATTCCAGCCCCAGGCCTTGGACGTGACATCCGATGCTGGATCGTAATACGCAATACTACGTATACTACGCCTGATATAGATCACATATTCCTATAAGAATATTTCTGGAGAATTGGGTAGGCACGGTGCTTTGCTAGAAGTCAACCATGTCTTGTAAATCGGTAAAAACGTAGTACTAGGTACATACGTGTTCGGATAGTCCGATGACCGGATTTACTGCCAACATATCCGGGGATCTCATGGGCCGCTTCCTAAAGATTCACCGATGACGTATGACTCGCACTTTATTAATCTGGGATTAATTATAAGAGAGAAAAAATTAATCTGGGATTAATTACGGAGATATTTTATCTGGGATAAAATATTATTTAAAGAGAGAGAACAATTAATTTGGAATTAATCGATAAAATAATATATTTGATATATTATACGAAAATTAGATTTAGACGCGGAATTAAAATTAGATTTTAATTCGGGCGAACGAGTTAATTTAGAATTAATTTGCTAGCGACGTGAATAGTAATTTTGCTAGGTATAATTATTTAATTAAATTTGATTTAATTACGTCGCAACGGAAAATTCGTTAATTCAGAATTAGAGAACCCGAGCCAGGGAGTGTTTGCAGGCGCACTCGTATTTCGAATTCAAGTGCGGCCCACAAGTCACATCAAGCGTCAAATCACTAGTCAATCAAGTGATAGATGTCTTGTCACTTTGAGTGATTGACAACATGTCACTATTGATTGAAGGTGGTGGTTGGATGGCTTAAATTCCATTTACCATTTATTTGATTTTTGGCATTTGACTTTCAATTAGTGTATTAGATACACAACACTCAAAAACACAATCTCTTCTCACTCTCTCCTATCTCTCGGCCTTGGGCCATTTTCTTCCTTCATTTTTCTGCAAATGTCGTGAGATGAATGAGAAGCTTGGGAAGTTTTGTGGCAAAATTTCAAGAGTGCTAGCACACATTCGGGGTCTTGCGAAGGTGATAGGGAAACCCACCCGTGGGCATGGAATGCACACCCAAGCTTGGAGCTTGGTCGAGCAAATGGAGCCCAAAATGGAGGAGCAAAACCGAGAGCATCATGGAAGGAAAGCTTGAAGTTTTTTTTGTTGTTCCTCGCATCGCAAAAGCCGATCAATGTAAGTATGATTCCGCCATATTTATTTTGAGTATTCACATATGTTTCATTGCTTGAAATCGATCATGGGACTAATCTAGAAACCCAAAAATGGTATCTTGAGCCATTTTGAGCATGAAATTTGATTAGGGTAAAATTTGAGTAAATTGAATTTGAGCATGTTTGAGTGAAATTACTTGTTTGAGCATGCTTGTTAATGGATGACTTGGAGTTGTTTGTGATAATTTTGTGAAAAATGGATTGGATCAATTTTTCCCAAAAAAATTTAGGCTTGGCCGAAACATATTAGTGCCCTAATGTCATGGAATTTTTTGATTTTGATCATTGGATGAGTTGAAATCATTTGGGTATTGTTGATTTAGGATTTAATTGGATTAAAACTGAATCGGACAAAGAAACCCTACAAAAGCCGTGACTTAGAAGCGTGAAAATGATTGATTTTTTGATTCAAATGTGTTGGACATGTTTTGATGATGATAAGCATAATTAATTATGTAAATTGATGTTTTGGAAATATTAATTTGGTTAATTAATTATGGCATACACTTTAGGTTAATTAAATAATGAAATTTGGAATTTTGGTAATTTAATTAATTAGGCCAAATTTGGAATTGGGCTTGTAAAGTTGTAATTGGGCTTAATGGGCTTGGTTGGGCCAAGTTTGGATTAGGCTAATTGGTTAGATCCAATTGGGCCCAAAACCATATCCATAAAGTCCAAATATGACTTAATGGACCTTTAAAATTTTAATTGGGCCTAAATTGGTTTCTTGGCAAATAAGGGTGATTCCTTAAATGGGCTTTGGTATTTGGGTTTGACCCATATTGACCAAAAGTCCATGCCTTAAGAAAGTAATTAAAAGCTCATTGGACTTTAATTAAATTGACATTGGATGTTAATTGGGCTTTGAGACCTGTAACGATTAGATTTGCAATCTAAGTCGGAAAGGCACATTACAAAGTGTAATTATTTAATTTAGAATTAAATAAATGAATTAGTATTAAATACAAATTGAAATGGATTTAATGTTGTAGTTTAATATAATTCAACAATTTGTACTTTGAGTACTTATTCTTAAAACGAGTTTGACTCGCGCAAAATCAAATCGTTATTTGAACATTGGATGGTCATTAATTTCAGATTAATTAATTGGATTAGATTGATTGATAACATGCTTGTGTGAATACATAGATGCGATGTATGAATAATGTATATCGGATGGATATTAGATGGGTGGGGGCAATTTTGGAAATTATTGTAATAAATTTAGAATTTATTAATTGGACCTGTGTGTCCAGCCTATTACCTCTTGACTCTTTGTATTTCTCTTCTCACCTATTCCCCTAAATGTAAATGAGGTTTCTTTAGAAGTGTTATGTAATCGGGTAGAAGTAATACTTGTGCTAGCGGGAGAGAGGAAAAGGAGAGATTTGTTCTAGGAACAATGTGTTAAGTATTCATCCGCATATCATTATTATTTAATTTATACGCGCCTTATTATGTTTTTAGAATGCATGTTTAAGGTGTTGGATAATATGACCCATAGCATCACTATTTGTACAGATCACGGTGTTGTTGTACAAATTAACTATGTGACAAGGAAATTGCACTCTCATCATTAGTGATTAGATCACCATATATGTATAAATGAAGAGAGGTCCATATGATTAGTTCCTGGATTGAGATGATATGAGACAGTATCAGTCCACGAAGGATTAATCATTAAATATCCCTAGCCGGAGTATTATCGAGACAGGACATCGATAATGCGGAATAGGCTAGTATTGCACTTGTGCGAGTTGTGGGGCACAACGGCATAGTTCTCATATATTTAAGTATTGGATACTTATGCAAGTGCGATAGGAGGTTGTGTTTCACCGATGGTACGGGAAACAGCTTCGCTCTGGATAGACCCCTCGGAATCCCATTGGTATTATGACTATGTGTCTATGGGAGGCCGAAATCAAGGTAGGTGTGTCTAGTCTTAACCTGAGACTTGCATCGTTAATACTTGCGATAATCGGTAGACTTTGGTCTTGGTGGTACAGGGCTTTAACCGGCTCTGCGTACACCGCTTCTGGGTTTATCAGAGAGTCGTAGTGTATTGGATGTGATGTCGAGACGGAAGTATCACTTCAGTTATAGTGGAGATGATGTCACGCAGGATACGGTATTAGTGCTCTTAAGTGCTGGCCAGCCATCGAGATATTATGACAAGGTCATGTGTATTCGATTATAGAGACTAGTTACCAGACATCCGACATGTGCTTCGGACGGGGCAGACACTTATCCAGCCCCAGCCCTGGCACGTGACTATCCGATATTGGGCTGATATACACAATACTACGGTATACTACGCTTGATACAGATCTATATATTCCTGTAAGAATATTTCTGGAGAATTGGGTAGGCATGGCGCTTTGCTAGAAGCCAACCTTGTCTTGTAAATCGGTATAAACGTAGTACGAGGTACTTACGTGTTCGGATAGTCCGACGACCGTATTTACTGCCAACATATCCGGAGATCTCATGGGTCGCTTCCTGAAGATTCACCGATGACGTATGACTCGCACTATAATTAATCTGGGATTAATTAGTAGAGAGAGAAGATTAATTTCTAGAGAGAGAAAATTAATCTGGGATTAATTACGGAGATATTTTATCTCGGATAAAATATCGTTAAAGAGAGAGAACGATTAATTTCTTCACGGCTTCAAGCCGATTTCTTCTTTATTTTTTTCTGGTTTCACCGAAAATCTGAGAAGCAAATTAAGATGAAGAGTGCTAGCACACATATGGGTTATACTTAGGTGATAGGGAAACGAATTTGTGAGCATGGAAAAGCTTGAAGCTTGGAGCTTCAATGGTGACATCCATGGCCGAATGAACAAGGAGGAAAACCGCCCAAAACCGAGCAGCCCACAGTCAAGGAGAGCTACTACCGAACTCAATGGAGGACGAAAATGGCTTGTGTTCTTCTTCGCATCAAAACCGACCATTGTGAGTATATTCCGCACCTCCTATGTTGTGTATTCATGCGATTTCTTGCTTGATTTGTTGATCTTGGGACATATATTAGAACTCAACATAAGGGTGTATGATGATGGGACCTTAACAAAGATAATTAATTGGTTGCCAATTACATGAAAAACCCTCAACACATATTAAGCGTTTTTCCTTCCATTGAGTGATTCTTACTCAAGATCCAAGATTGGCACTGGTTTGTTGGCCAAAGTCAAGACCTTTGTCTGTCGCGGATGTGTTTGAATTATAAAGGCTTTGTTCCATATCGGTGTCTTGTCCAAGTTATGATTTGTTGGCCAAAGTCAAGATCACTTCTTGTCCATCGACATCGATTACGAAGCTTTCCATGGTCAATGGGTTCCGCTTAACTGGGATCACTAAGTTTGTTGTGCCAAACCCAAGGCTTAATTGATTCAGAGGAAAAAGGTTAGGGAATATATTGGATATATTAGCATATATAAGATATATGTTTCGGACTTGGATGTCCACCTACTGGATCTAGGAATTGGATGGGATCCAATTGATCTTAGAGATCTACCTAGTTAATTATCATACAATTTGTTGGCCAAAGTCAAGATTGTGTGTTATTTAACGGGATCCTAGTGTGTAAGATGAAAAGAAGTCTATGCGAGATGTGGCGTGTATGGAGGCGCCACTATCTATCACCCAACTGGTCTCGTGGCTGGCAAGATTCACAACATCTTCTTCATATATAATACATAATTCTTTGGAGGTTTTATCGGTGGTAGTAGCAACTCTTTCTTGGTTAGAGTCACCATCTCTCATGGACTGCTCGTTCTTCAATTTGTAGCAATTCATCTTCATATGGCCTTTCTTTTTGCAATGATAGCACTCAATATCTTTATTTTTTGATTTACCTAGGTTCTTGTCTGGTCTACCTGGGCATCGGCTTTTACTCCTCCCCCTTCTGGTGTTCTTCTCTGTCACTAGAGCTTCTGAGGTTGAGGTCGATCCTGACTCCTACATTCTCGTCCTCTTTTCTTCCTCGAAGATCCTGGTTTTCGCCATCTCCATAGTGACTTTCCCATCTGTGGCTGAATTTATCACCGTAAATCTGAACGTTTCCCATGATTCTAGTAACGTATTAAGGAGTATTAAGCCATTTACCTCATCTCCGAAGTCTATGTCCAATCCAGACAATTCTTTCATGGTTCCGAGGAAATCGTTGATATGGTCCGTCGCAGCTGTACCTTCCTGGTATTTCAAACCCATCATTTTCTTGATGTAGTACAGCTTGTTGTTGCCAGTCTTTTCTCGGAAAAGCTCCTCTAGCTTTCTCCATAAGAAACGTGCATTTGCATCTTCACTAACATGGTTCACGATACTGTCGTCGAGCCACTGATGAATAGTACTGCATGTTTTCTGGTGAAGATTAGCCCACTTTTCATCGGACATTCCTTCTGGTTTCTGCTCCATAAATACCGATCCATCATAGTCTTTCATATACAGAAGGTCTTTCATCCTTCCTCTCAATGTGAAATAGTTTGTACTGGTTAACAAAACCATTTTTCCGTTCCCCCATCCATTATAAAAATTCTAAGTAGAATTTCAAAAAACGGAGCTCACCGTTACGTCCGGAATGGTCAAAAATGGTGGAAATGACACTTCGTTTGTCAAAATCCGACACAGGGACCAAATTGCAAATTTCAGAAATTACAAGGGTCAAAGTGCAATTTCCAAAAGTTCAGGGACCAAAGTGCAATTACGAAAAATTTTAGGGACTAAATTGCAATTTTGAAAAAGTTAAGGGGCTAATTTGCAATTTCAAGAAAGTACAAGGGCTAAAATGTAATGTCACAAAAATTCAGGGACCTTTCTGAAATTTACCAGGTTATGCTGACGTGGCAGGTTGCTGACGTGGCAGCTGATGTGGCAGGTGACTGGAGGCTGACGTGGCTGATGACTGTGTGCTGACGTGTCTGCTGACTGTGCGCTGACTGGGTGCTGACTGTGCACTGACGTGGTGATTACGCCCAAAAATAACTTGCGGTTATCGCAGTATAGCTGGGGTGTCGATTCCTCAGAGAGATGGTTACAGGAACTAATTTACCCAAGCAAAAACGTTTAGCAATAAAACTTAATTAAATAAAAGATTAAATTTGTAATTTAAACTAAAGATTATGAAAAGTTGCAGGATTTTATCAGTAGAGATAAACAGCAAAGCATCAGGAATTCCTCTTGTATCAACCTCATGTATTCAGTTATTGATTATTTTCATTACACAATTGAAGGTTTCACATCTCAAACCAACAATTGGAAAATATTCAATTCTACTCATATTAAATTCTAGGGTAATTAATGATTATTTTCTCTATATTAACAGCACACAAAAGTTATCATTACGAGCTATCTAACGTCGACAATATACCCTCAGGCAATAATGCAGCAGAAGACCAACACATAAAACAACTTTTACCAGTCACAACTAAGTTCGCAAATCACACATAGAAGAAGCATGACTGGATCTATATGGGAGTTTGACAAAACATAATTTCTGGATTCAATAATCGAAAGATAATAGAAAATAACAACCATCAATTATATTAAACGTTAAAAGGTTCATAAGAAATCAACAACATAAATATAGAAATTAAAATACAAGAGTTCATCATTAGCTTTGCCTAGGAGATTAGTTCTCCATGGAAGAAAGAGATGCAGCCTGAATAGATCGGAGAGACGTCATGATTTCCTTGAAGTTCTTCGTTCTTCCTCTCTATGAATTGTGTTTTTGGCTCTTTTTGTGTGTTTCTCCTGTTTCTCTCTGATTTTCTCCTCTCCCAGGGTTTAGGACGAAGTTGGGTTTATATAGAAAAGTCCTGAAACCCTAAATTGCATTAAAAACACACAGCACACAATCCTGAAATCGCAGTTTCGCGTTACGACGTGCGCCGCGTGTCTCCACGTGCTAGAAGCTATGAAGGATGCTACAATTGACTAGATCTTTTCGAGTAGATGCAAATCGATATATTATGGGTCTCGTAACTCTTTCTAAATCAAAAGTTATAGCCTTTTTAAATTCAGTGCGCGGCTAATGCTCCTGCGTGCGTCTGATATGTCTGTTAGGCTCTGAAACATGTCCAATTGCTCCATTCTCCTTGATCCATCACTTCCTATTAACAAAGCACAAAATGACTCTAATTAAGATTAAAACATATGATAATAAAGCTGAGTTATCAGTGTTCTAAGTACACTTTCGTGAACTTATCACAACCCCCAACCAGCTTATTGCTAGTCTCTAGCAATTCAAGCGTAAAATAAAATAAAAAATAAATAAATAAATAAAACTATATTAGCCACTTTCGTAGGGATCACGATTGCATTTAGCGTATGCAACAAGCCTTTAAACCCCTAGGTGTCCCTAGTGGACGAGTTATAGTCTCGTGAGGGTTTACAGCGACGACACCCACAAACGTTATTCAAAACACACAATAAAAACTAAATAGTCCCAATAGTTTCACATAATTTTTGTCCTCAAAGAATGCATAGTAGTTAAATCAGAGAACCTTCAAAGTACTCAACGTAACTCAAATCCAAGTCTTTGAATAAACTATCTAAGCTAGACTCAAAGTGTGTGTGTGCTAAGGTTCGTTCACAGCTTTATTCCTAGGTAAGCCAACTCAATGATTTCGTTTAAAAATTGGGATCGATGGGTCAAACCAACATAGATATCTCAATTAAGGTCTATAGTTGCTTTTATGTGTGCTCAATATGATATGATTTTTTTTTCTTTTCTTTCCTGTCTCTTGTTGCCTTTTCTTTTGAATTTTTCTTTTCTTTCTCTTTCGCCATTTTTTCAACACACCTACCCTTTAAGGTAGCATTTCTCCTCATGGTGGTCCTAATACTCGCCCATGGGTAGCTTCACGCTTATCGGTTATAGGTGGTTTACTTTCTTTCTTCAGAGACTTTTTCTTTTATTTTCAACCATACCATACGTCATAACACAAGCAATTCAGGATAGACATCTAAGCAAACGGTCATTCATCGACATACAATTTATTCAACTAGTCATCTTGCTAACTACCCAGGCTTCCACTGCTAAAAACTCATAATTAAGTGCTTACGAGTCTAACATAGATAAACTACTCAAATCATCAGATAAAAGTGCATTAAAGGACTTATCGTTTCTAAGATTTCACCCTAAAGCAAACAATATTATCATAGGACCTATTTTTAACTATCAAGGACTAAAAACAAACAAAACAAAAAATTTTTTTTTAAAAGAAAATAATCAAATGTATTTAAGACAGGTTTTCATGCGCATGCACACACACCCCCACACTTAAAACTTGCATTGTCCTCAATGTAAGATAAATGTAAAGAAAAAGGATCAAGGAACAACACTACCAGACGCGGAGTTGATCAGGTTCCTGATGGTGAGACTTTAGTTGTGTGGCTGTGTAGGTTGTGCTAACTCCTGCATAAACACTCATGCAAATAGAAAAAATAAACATGCAGTTAGCACACAATAATATAAAATTAAAGTAAATAAAATAAATAAAGTGAAATAAATGCAGATGCAAATGCAAGGGTTGCCTCCCTGCTAGCGCTAAGTTTAACGTCTTCAGCCAGACGCAATCACTTAAGCTGTCATGGTGGTTTCCATCTAGCGTACTGATGAAGGCATGGGAGGGAATTTCTGTCTAGCTGCGGCAGTGTATCCACGGATCCTCCAGGGTCTGGTGGCTGAAAGTCTTGACTGCACATATTAAAAAGTTGATTCAACCCCCTTTTTAATTTTCCAGGTATCATATTCAATTGAACACGAGCTCTTATTTTCCTCCTTTTACGATTCTTTGGGATCACTTGCACTACCGGAAGATTTGATTCAGGTTGTAGATGAGCTGTTTCTGGCAGGACTGCTTCGAGCATGTATGTACCTTGACACTCATCATCATCCTGTGGTTGTTTTTCAACATGAAAAATGTTCACTTCCAGCGTCATATTCCCAAATGATAATTTCATTAGACCGTTCCTGCAATTAATAAGGGCATTAGCTGTAGCAAGAAAAGGTCTACCTAAAATAAGCAGAATTTTGGACTCAGCGTTAACTACAGACTGGGTGTCTAAAATTAAGAAGTCAACGGGGTAGTAGAATTTATCAATTTGAACTAAAACATCCTCGACTACTCCTCGTGGTTTTCTAATGGATCGGTCAGCTAACTGTAAAGCTACTGATGTAGGTTTAATCTCGCCAAGCCCTAACTGCACATAAATCGAATATGGCATGAGATTCACACTCGCGCCCAAGTCTAATAATGCTCGACCAAACTCATGGGTGCCAATGTGGCAGGTAATGGTTGGACATCCCGGATCCTTATACTTTGGCGGGGTCCGCCGTTCAATTACTGCGCTCGCCTGCTCTGTCAAGAATGCAGTCTTATTCACATTATGCTTCTTCTTCATAGTGCATAGATCCTTTAAAACCTTAGCGTATGTGGGAACCTGTTTGATTACATGTAGTAAGGGCAGGTTGATCTTTACTTGCTTAAGATGTTCTAGGATCTCACCGTTTGGGTCCGCAGCTATGGTAGCGGGCCTGAGGGCTTGAGGAAATGGTACTCTAACCTGGTAAGGTGGCTCTGGATCTTCCTGTGGGGTGTTGGTATCAATATCTTTAGGGTCTCCTACAGTTTTGGGAGTATCATGTGTCCCTACCTCTTTACCTTCTTGTGAATATAGCATTAACACATTTCACATTAGTTGTTTCGTGATTAGCGTGTGCCATGTGTTGGCCTTGTGGATTTGGTTGAGCCTGAGATGGGAATTTTTCTTATTCGCGCACACTCAAGACATTAGTTAACCTAGAGATTTGACTCTTAATCTCCCTATTGTCTTCAACTACTTGAGCTATCAATGACTCAAACCTTTGATTTGTTTTATTCTGGGTTTCCACGATCACCTTCTGGGCTTCCACAAATGCTTTCACTGTATCCCTAAAGAATTTCTAGGAACCATAGGTGTATGATACTGAGGGGTACTATATCCTCTGGGTGGTGTTGTTTGACTCGGCTGATGGGACTCCTGCTTCCAACTAAGGTTGGGATGGTTCCTCCAACTATGATTATAGGTGTCTGGGTATGAGGTATAAGACTTCTGGTACATCCCTACGTTATGGCATTGTTCCTCATATGGTTCCCTAATCTCATCATACACATGGTGCTCTTGGGATTCTAGCTGGGCTACTGAATATATAGTGTTGCTATCTCTGGATTTTAAGGCTTCTATCTGTTTGGTCAATAGCTCAACTTGTGCCTTAAGACCATCATCTTCCCTAAAGTGTTGTAAGCTTCTGCTAGGAGGAGTGAGGTGTGTCCTATCGGTGCTATCCATGGAATTTGGTCCAGTCCAGGTATGAGACTTCTTAGCTAGATCATCTAAGTATTCAAGGGCCTCATCAGGGTCTTTTCGGATAAACTCGCCATTACACATCGTCTCAACAAATTGGCGCTCCCTAGGTGTCAATCCATCATAAAAGTAACTAACTAGACGCCAACTCTCAAAGTCATGGTGGGGGCAACTGGCTAGCAACTCCTTGTACCTCTCCCATGTTTGGTAAAGGCTCTCACTATCTTTCTGGGAAAAGGTGGATATTTGTTTTTTAAGGGCATCCGTTTTATGATGTGGGAAATATTTATCAAAGAATGCCCGGGTCATCTCGCCCCACGAACCTATTGACTGAGGTCTTAAAGAATACAACCAACTCTTAGCTTTGTCCTTAAGGGCAAAAGGGAAAAACTTAAGTCTGATCGTGTCAGTGGTTCCAAACCGGTCATGGAATGTTGCTACTACCTCTTCAAACTCTCTAATATGCACGTAAGGATTTTCACTCTCTAAACCGTGAAAAGTTGGAAGATATTGTATCATTCCAGGCCTAAAGTCTATGTGTGGTGCATTAGGAGGAAACATGATGCACGAAGGTGTAGCTGTGCGAGTTGGGTGGCGGTACTCTTCAAGAGTCCTCCTAGGTGGTCTCTCGTATTCACTCATGTTATGTGCGCTAGACGCGGATGGTGTAGAAAAAGGATTTTCAAATATGTTCTCAGAGTCTGAGCTTTCTTCTTCAGTCCTAACAAATCTACCAAATCTATCCCTACGTCTAGACATGTAATTGAAGCTCAAATAGTACGAGAAATAAAATAAAAAAAAATAAATAAAAAGAATAAAATAAAACTTAAAATCTAACTAAAACTAAAACAAAAATAAAACAACTAAAATATTTAAAGTAAAAGACTAGAAAAATAAAAATGAAATAATTAAAATAACTAATTAAAAATAAATAAAAACTAAAATACTAAAAAAAAAAATGATGAGCGAATAATAAATGAATAAAATAAAATAAAATGCTAATAAAAAAATAGAACGAAGTTACCGCTTCGTTATTGACTAAGCAAACCTGGTCATTTTGCTTGTAAACCGTCTCCCCGGCAACGGCGCCAAATTTTGATTACGCCCAAAAATAACTTGCGGTTATCGCAGTATAACTGCGGTGTCGATTCCTCAGAGAGATGGTTACAGGAACTAATTTACTCAAGCAAAAACGTTTAGCAATAAAACTTAATTAAATAAAAGATTAAATTTGTAATTTAAACTAAAGATTATGAAAAGTTGCAGGATTTTATCAGTAGAGATAAACAGCAAAGCATCAGGAATTCCTCTTGTATCAACCTCATGTATTCAGTTATTGATTATTTCATTACACAATTGAAGGTTTCACATCCCAAACCAACAATTGGAATATATTCAATTCTACTCATATTAAATTCTAGGGTAATTAATGATTATTTTCTCTATATTAACAGCACACAAAAGTTATCATTACGAGCTATCTAACGTCGACAATATACCCTCAGGCAATAATGCAGCAGAAGACCAACACATAAAACAACTTTTACCAGTCACAACTAAGTTCGCAAATCACACATAGAAGAAGCATGACTGGATCTATATGGGAGTTTGACAAAACATAATTTCTGGATTCAAGAATCGAAAGATAATAGAAAATAACAACCATCAATTATATTAAACGATAAAAGGTTCATAAGAAATCAACAACATAAATATAGAAATTAAAATACAAGAGTTCATCCTTAGCTTTGCCTAGGAGATTAGTTCTCCATGGAAGAAAGAGATGCAGCCTGAATAGATCGGAGAGACGTCATGATTTCCTTGAAGTTCTTCGTTCTTCCTCTCTATGAATTGTGTTTTTGGCTCTTTTTGTGTGTTTCTCATGTTTCTCTCTGATTTTCTCCTCTCCCAGGGTTTAGGACGAAGTTGGGTTTATATAGAAAAGTCCTGAAACCCTAAATTGCATTAAAAACACACAGCACACAATCCTGAAATCGCAGTTTCGCGTTACGACGTGCGCCGCGTGTCTCCACGCGCTAGAAGCAATGAAGGATGCTACAATTGACTAGATCTTTTCGATTAGATGCAAATCGATATATTATGGGTCTCGTAACTCTTTCTAAATCAAAAGTTATAGCCTTTTTAAATTCAGTGCGCAGCTAATGCTCCTGCGTGCGTCTGATATGTCTGTTAGGCTCTGAAACATGTCCAATTGCTCCATTCTCCTTGATCCATCACTTCCTATTAACAAAGCACAAAATGACTCTAATTAAGATTAAAACATATGATAATAAAGCTGAGTTAGCAGTGTTCTAAGTACACTTTCGTGAACTTATCACGTGGCGCTGACTGGGCGCTGACTAGGCGACACGTGGCGGCTGACGTGTATCGTCTTCTTCCTCTAGAGCGCGTGGGGTGCGTGAACTGCGCGTGGGGCGCGTGAAGAAGTCTCTGTCTGGCGTGTGGCGCGCGTGCGGCTTCGTCTGACCTCCGATCGATCGCCGAAAAATACCACCGTACTCGTCTCGCCGTGAAAAATCCGATGGTATGCTCAAAATCGATTTTCGACAACTTTCGTGGGAACCAAATTTCTGAACCGAATCTCTGTTACCGAGTTTCGGGATCCCACCGTGGAACCTTAGCTCATGATACCACTTGTTGTGATGAAACACACACAATAGAGGAGATGTGAGAGGAAAACTCTTATTTTATTACCACCACAAAAGAATTACAAAGTTTATTATACAAACTTTACAAAAAAACCTCTCAACCCTCTTTACTCTCTATTCTATCTAATTTAGGATTTCTGGGATGATTACAACTGATCCTAAGGCTCCCTTTTATAATGTCAAAACCGCGTGTTACAATAACACGCGGTTTGGCAAGTTGGCAATTGCAAATCAAGCTTTTGGTGCTCTTTGTTGTTTACTGCAATTGCATGCAAGCTTGCACACGTCTTTGCAAGCTGTTTTCATTTAGACAAATCTCCCCCTCGGTAAAGATTTCCCAAAATCTGAGTCGATCATCAATCAACTAAACCGGATCTTCCAAAAGGATCCTGCATTGGCTGCATCTGTATGACTGCCTACGTACCGTGAGTTGGGATCAAGCCAATCGTAGTTCTCTGAATCTCCCCACTCTGACTATGTGGAGAGTTTTGTCATTCCGACTATGGCACGACAGATTTCAAGCTTCTCTTTTGGCAAAACCTTGGTGAACATATCGGCACCATTGTCATCGGTGTGAATTTTCCTGAGTTCTAACAACTTTGAGCTCAGGACGTCTTGTATCCAGTGATACCTCACATCGATATATTTTGACCTCGAGTGAAATATGGAGTTTTTACCAATGTTGATAGCACTTTGGCTATCGCAGTATAAAGTGTACTTCTCCTACTTGAAACCCAATTCATAGACAAATGTCTTCATCCACAGCAATTCCTTGCAAGCTTCTGTCATTGCAATGAATTCTGCCTCTGTTGTAGAAAGTGCAATACATCTCTGCAACCTTGACTGTCATGTCACAGCTCCCCCTGAGAGAGTAATTAGATATCCCGAAGTAGACTTTCGGGTATCCACATCTCCTGCCATATCTGAATCGGTGCAGCCCATCAACACTGGCTTGTCGCTTCCAAAACATAATCTCATCTTGGATATGCCTCTTAGATACCGCATTATCCATTTGACAGCATTCCAGTGTTCTCTTCCTGGGTTTGACATAAACCGGCTGACCAATCCAACTGCGTGTGCCAATTCTGGCCTCGTGCACACCATGGCATACATAAGACTTCCCACTGCTGAGGTGTATGGAACCTGTTTCATTTCCTCATTCCTTGTCTCAGTAGAGGGACTCTGTTATGTACTCAATCTAAAGTGGGTAGCAAGAGCAGTGCTAACCGCTTTAGCCTTGTCCATCTGGAATCTCTGAAATACCTTCTCGATGTACTCATCATGTGACAAGTATAACCTCCTGGCTTTCCGATCACGGCCGATCCTGATGCCAAGAATCTGTTTCGCTGGCCCCAAGTCTTTCATCTCAAAAGACTTACTCAGTTGCTGCTTCAAATTTTCAATCCTCGATTGATTCTGGCCAACTATCAACATATTATCTACGTACATCAGTAAGTGTAGGGGTTGGTGCTCAGAGCGCCAATTCCCGGTTGTATTTCTGTTAAATACTTCTGTAAAACATTATTATTATGAATAATATATGCAGTTTCTATAATATAATCTATTTTTTTATATGGTAAAGACGTAATGACCCTAGAATGATTAGTCATGATACAGTTGCAAAAGCGTCGCAACGGACATTGAGATGTATCATGACGTTGTCATTCTCAGACAGTTCCTGGTCAAGGTTTACACTACTTGGTCAGTAGTAAACCCGTTGAGACCGGTACATGTCGTATACTGGAATATATGATTCCAATGGTTTCTCAATGAACCATTAGTCTTGGAGACTAGTATAGACGTGTAAGTGTTTATAGCGGATAAACACTGAACGACTCACCGAAGATTCTTAATGGATGGTACACCAGCGTCAATAAGAATCTTCTTGGGTTGAGTAGCACTTGTGATTCTTAGACTTGAGATGCCATTGTGGGCACATGAGACATCTTCTACACTTAGACGGCAGTCACGTCACCGATCTATTTAGATCAGACCTCCGCCTGTTCGTTGGGTGTAGATAGATCCTCAGGGTGTCCTATGTGTATCAAGATAGGATCCGTCAGTTCTGTGTACCAGAGCATAGGTAGTCCATATGATTAGCAATCAGATAAATCCATGGGCCCGTGGTAAAGTTTAGAAGCTAGTTCTAAACATTCTTTTGAGATTGCTAATGGAATAGTCGACTGGATAATCCCGATAGAGATTTGACGTTTATATCTATATCTCTGGGATTTATCCGGATACCTGTGACGGAGGAATTATACATTTGCGATGACCTCGACCTGTATGGTTCAGCGAGATTATCCGTGATCGTCATAATCTACGGGTGGATAGATTATGGACACGAAATTTGATTTCGTGACGGATATACCTGAATCTAGAGAGTCTCAATAATGAAACATACTCGTAGAGCACTAGAGAAACATTAATAAATAATATTGATTATTTATAAAGTCGTTTAAAGGTTAAACGCAAGATACGTGCTAAAAGGACTAGATAGTCATTTGCCTAATTATTGTGTATTTACATTTAATACTTGATTAATTTAAATACACATTAATTAATAGTCAAAATGAGTTATTTGACTTTTATCCTAAATGAATATATGTTTTTAATATTTAATGTAAATATTATACATATATTTAATATATTTGTATTTGATTAATTAATTAATTATTTAATTGTTAAATGATTAAATTAATTAAAATATAAATATCTTATATTAGGATATTTAAAGTAAATAACATTAGTTGCTTTTGTTGACTTAGATAAATATCTAATAAAGGTGTTTATAAGATATTTATGCAAGTTGATAACAAATTTATGAAATGAAATTGAAATGAAAATCCTTGATATTTCTTTGTGAATTCGGCCAAAGGCCATTTGTTCACAAGTATATTATTGTTTTCATTTTTTCATTTTTCATGTTAACCTAATATACACTTTAACCTAAACTCCATTGAAAGAAAACCAAGAAGCTTGTGAAGGAGAAATGATAAAATCAAAGAAAAGGCTTGGATTTAGTAAGTTTTCTCAACTTACTATTAGATAGGAAAATGTTCCTTATGATCTAGGCTACATCTTATGATGTTATTAAGTTATTCTTTTCTTTATTCTTTGTGTTTTGTTGGATGGAAGTTTTGTTGGAAGTGTTGAGCATGTGTGATGAATGAAGTTTGTGACTATTGTAGTTGTAAGCATTCTTTTAAGGTTTTTGGAAACCATGTTGCTAATCTAGAGTTATTGACCCACTCTTAAATGACCTAGATTTGATCTTGAGTTGTTTCATTGTGTTGAGACTTGGATTGGATGGAAGAATGATGATTAAAGTAATTGATTTAATGTATTTGGTCTAATTTGTCCAATTTGAGGAAATTGAAAAATTAGGATTCTTAACTAATTCCAAATTTGGGGGTTTTCATATATGTTGTGTATTTATGTGTGTATATGATGCATATAAAGTTTCATGTTGATTGGATATCATTTGGATGTGTCTTGAAGCATGAAAGTGCAAAATGCACAAGTGTGCTCCTTAGTGAGGCTCTCGGCCTTGACTTGCAAAATTGGGGATTTTGGTGCTTTTGTGTTTTGATGTTTTGAACATCATAAGTTCATCTTAGAAATGATTTAGAATCATTCAAAATTGATTGGATCAATTCGGATTAAAATGGACAAAAATACAAAGCAAGGGTATTTCGTAAATTCACTTAAAATTGTTTTATTGAATTTATTTTCATAATTTGATTATTGGAATATTAAATAAATATGTTTATTTAATTAATCCGAGAAAACGTTTTGAAATCTGAAAATCGGATTTTCACCGCTTCTTCCGCTGCGTTACCGGATTCACCCCCACCCCCTAAATAACCCCTTCAGTAAGATGATAAAGTCATCGTCAGAAAATTTTTGAACGAAAACACAATGGTCTGAAGTGGTCTTCTTGTATCCCTGCTCCCCCATAACTGACTCGAACTTCAGTACCACTGTCTCGGTGCCTTTTTCAAACCATAGAGGCTTTTCCTGAGTCTGCACACATAGTCCTCTTTCACGCTGACTCTGAAGCCTTCTGGTTGCCCATGTAAATTTCTTCTTTCCAGACTCCATGAAGAAATGCGGTCTTGACACCCATCGTTCGATCTCCAATCAAGGCTTGCTACTAAGCTGAGTCCACTGTGATGGATGCATCTTCACAACGGAGAGAAGATTTCATCGAAGTCATGCCTTTCCACTGATTGAATCCCTTGACAACTAGTCTGGCTTTGTTTCGTGGTTTTGAAAGTGTGCTCCTGTCGCTTCACCTTGTACACCCCTTTGTTCTTCAAAGCCCTTTTGCCTCTTGGCAATTTCACCAACTCAAAAGTGGATTGTACATGCACAGAATTTTTCCCATCTCATCTTGCATGGCTCCTCCTCCCATTTTTCCTTGTCAATCTGTTTCCCAGCTTTCTGGTACTCTCGGTTCACCCCCATCAGTAAGTCAGCACATACTCATATGCATAGTATTTTCGTGAAGGTCGCCTTTCTCTCATGTCATGTAGGGGTTTTAGGGGCTAATCCGGTAACGCAGCGGAAGCGGCGGAAGATCGAATCTTCCGATTTCAAAACTTTTTCTCGGATTAATTAAATAAACATATTTATTTAATTATCCAATAATCAAATTATGAAATAAAATTCAAATGAATCATATTCAAGTGAATTTACCGAAATGCCCTTACTTGGTATTTTGTCCATTTTAGTCCGAAATTGATCTAATCAATTTTGAATGATTCTAAATCATTTCTAAGATGAACTTAGCATGTTCAAAACATCAAAACACCAAAAGCAACCAAAATCCCATTTTGACTCAAATTTGCCGAATGCACCACAAGGGTCCCATTTGTGCACTTTGTCATTTCATGCATCAAAACACATCAAGATGTAATCCAATGAACATGAAACTTTATATGCATCATATACACATCCAAATACACAACATATATGAAAACCCCCAAATTTGGAATTGGTCATGAACCCTAATTTTTCAATTTCTTCAAATTGGACAAATTAGACCAAATTGGTTAAATCAACTACTTCAATCATGTTTCTTCCATCCAATCAAAGTCTCAACACAATGAAACAACTCAAGATCAAATCTAGGTCATCTAAGAGTGGGTCAACAACTCTAGATTAGCAACATGGTTTCCAAAACCTTAAAAAAGCTTATAACTACAATAGTCACAACCTTCCTTCATCATACATGCTCAACACTTCCATCAAAACTTCCATCAACAAAAACACAAGGAATAAAGAAAGAAATAACCTAAGAACATCATATGTTAAAGCCTAGATCCTAAGGAACATTTTCCTTTCTAATAGCAAGTTGAAAAACTTACTAAAATCCAAGCTTTCTTTGATTTCTTCTTTCTTTCTCACAAGCTTCCTTTTTTCCATTAATGGAGTTTTTGTTAAAGTGTATTAGGTTAAGAATGAAATGAAATGAAAAACAATATATACTTGTTTCCAACTTGCCTTGGCCGAAATTCACAAAGGCAAATACAAGTCTTGTAATTTCATTTTCATTTCACTTTACATTTAATCAACTTGATAAAATATCTAATAACTTTATAGATATTTAATTAAGTCAACAAATGCAACTAAGAAAAATATAACTCTTATATTTAAGTGTTATGGCCGAAATTAAAAAGAAAATAAAGGAAAAAGATATTTTATTTTTCAAACAATTTTGAACAAATATCTTAAGAAGTCAAAATCAATTTGACAACCTTTTCCTTTAATGTATAAGTCAACAATTGCAACTTATAATCATTTCCTAACTTTA
The DNA here is from genome assembly GCA_019454045.1 of Zanthoxylum bungeanum. Classification (NCBI taxonomy): domain Eukaryota; kingdom Viridiplantae; phylum Streptophyta; class Magnoliopsida; order Sapindales; family Rutaceae; genus Zanthoxylum; species Zanthoxylum bungeanum. Next base: position 44,085 of record SKCR01045856.1, read on the forward strand.
TCATTTGGTGATATATTTATATTTTAATTATATTAATCATTTAACAATTAAATAATTAAATAATTAATTAATATAAATATATCAAATATATGTATTATATTTACTTTAAATATCTCAAATACATATATTGATGATATATGTCAAATACCTTTATTTGACTATTTATTAATGTGTATTTAATAATATCATATATTAAATACAAATACACATTAATTAGGAAATGACGGTTCGGCCCGTTCGCATGTATTTTTCGTTTAACGATTAAACGATTTATAAATAATCATCATTATTCATAAATGTTGCTCTAGTGCTCTACGAGTATGTTTCATTATTGAGACTCTCTAGATTCAGGTATATCCGTCACGAAATCCAATTTCATGTCCATAATCTATCCACCCGTAGATTATGACGATCACGGATAAACTAGCTGAATCATACAGGTCGAGGTCATTGCATACGTATAATCCCTCCGTCACAGGTATCCAGATAATCCCAGAGATATAGATGTAAACGTCAAATCTCTATAGGTATTATCTCGTCGACGTATCTATTAGCAATCTCTAAATAACACTCGGAACTTACTTCCGATGTATACTGTGGCCACAGATTTAACAGACTGCTAATAATATATGGACTACCTATGCTCTGTACACAGAACTGACGGATCCTATCTTGACACACACAGGATATCCTGAGGATCGATCCACACCCAACGAACAGGCGGAGGTCTGATCTAAATAGATCGGTGACGTGACTGCCATCTAAGTGTGGAGGATGTCTCATACATCCACAGTGGTGTCTCAAGTCGAAGGACCACTATGCTACTCAACCCCCGAGAAGATTCTTATTGACGTTGGCGTACCATCCATTAAGAATCTTCGGTGAGCCGTTCAGTGTTTATCCACTATAAACACCTACACGTCTATACGAGTCTCCATAGACTCATGGTTCATTGGGATAAACCATCGGACCAAGTCTCGATATACGACATGTACTGGTCTCAACGGATTTGACTAACCGACCCGTGTTAGCAAATCTTGACCAGGAACTATGTTTGATAATATCATATAGCAGTGACACTTCCCAATGTCAATTACAAACTAACTTTGTAACTGTGTACTGCATTATATATTATCGGGCCTTTGTCTAATATATACATATCACTAAACCACATTTAGTTTCAATCTAATCGTAATCAGATCGAATACGTATATAAGAACAAGAGGTGCAACCATAAATAAGTAATATTATGGAATAAGGGGATGTTCGTATTCATGAATCAGACATAAATACGGCCCGGATTGGCGCTCTGAGCACCAACCCCAACAATTTCTCCCACTTGCTCTAGTGCCAATCCACGTATCATATACACGTCTCAATGTGCATCGTATGCACATGGCCCTCAAAAGCTCACCCAGTACTTAAGAGGTAAGAAACAAGTCCGCTATGAAATATTGAGTTTGTCAAACAAACTCTATCGTTTCCCATAGTCAGCATCATTCATATTTTGTAGAATCTAAATTATACATTAATATGAAATGGATGCTATATCTGTATTATGCTACAGCTACTAGTTGTCCAAGTATTTAGGGATCAAATCCAAAAATACTATGAGGACAACCGCAAGCACAACACCAATTCAAAACTTCTATTTTAAAAGGTCACTATGCAACTTCATAAGTCAATACTTCATAAGTTGCATTTAATTCCACTATAAAAGTAGAATCCTTCGTGACACTCCCACTGCATCTTTTCTGACTCTTTATGACGTAGACTGTCTAACGTCATAATTAGTCTCAAAACTAATATGACCCTAATGGTTGCAGACTGTATTCTCCATGAATTAGAAACTCGTTCTTAATATCTCAAAGATAACAAAGAACGTGTTTCAAGATCCATCATATGGTCTATAGGATGTCAAAATAACTCGTAACAATTACGATTAAATCGACATCGATAATCGCACATATAAAGTATTCATTATGTCATCATCAAATGATACATAATATTGTTTAGACATTCTAATCAATATCTCTTTCGAAAAAGGAATCATCCTTTACGAAAGATGAATACTTGTATAAGACACACAATAACTGTCGAACAGTTATACTAACTGTCATACAGATAGCCTTGTTATGTCTTTCATTAGATCATATCTAATGTACGACTAATAGGAGTATCTCACAAGTCTCTTGGTTTTATATCTTATATAAAACTTTATATCAAATATAAAAGAGACTACTCCCACTGCTTTCACGGAGTAAAGAAGACTTAGGTAAATCTTTTACCTCACAAACATCTCATTATTACTATAATAATGACAATGTCGTTAAGATATATAACACTAGAAAGTAATATGTACGCTCCCACTAACCCTTCTAATCACATATGTATTCTATATACTTTGACAAGATCAGACAATCTGACGATATCAAAAATAGAGAACACATATTTCTGGAAGACTTATCCGAGTCTACAATAGGCTCTATAAGCTAGCACACTAAACTGCGATCTCAGCAGAACACAAACTCTAGGGCCATTTCAGAATGAACTCTTCAAATAAGGAAATCACAACTGATCTCTTATCTGAATAAGTCATCCAAAAACGCCACTTTGCATTCTTTAGCTAAAATATACAGTTTATTATCAACATTAACCAATATATCTTTAATTGTTCAATTAGTGTGACTAGAGATAAGTTTTCTCAGAATCTACAATAGATTGCTGAGTATAACTTTTCTCACTGTCATACTGTAAAGGTCAAACCTTTAATAAGCTCACAATGCTTTCGCTGCGCAAACAATTAGCACATATCATGAACTAATTCATAATGAAAGCTTAATCAAGTTCAAAACTTGATCGTAGTAAGCTATGAACAATCTTAGATCTATGGTTCAATGGTGAACTTCCAGAATCGATATCAAATATCGCTTCCATTATAAGTTATAGGATAATTTTTCTTCAGTAAAACAACGGAACCATTAAGTATCAAATACTCGTGAATGATTCTGTTATCCTATTGGACTTGTACGGAAGATGTATAAGGGTTGTTTCATCTTATTAATTACATAGTTCCATTTATAATTTATCATTCTCACATTTGACTTCAATAAGTCAAGTCTTTTCTACAATAGTTAACATCTGATGTTACACACCAAGTAATAAAACGATTTTATTACTTAGAATCGTAGGAAAGATATTCTATTAAATAGAATACAATATTCTATTAAACAGAATAAACGATAAACTTTTACTTATACCTCCGAGGTGTAAGTAATTTCCATTATATAACTATTATATAAAAGAAAGATTGAAATCTCAAACTTTTCAAGATTCAAATTTTCTACCTATACATATCATATATGCAACTGTAGAAAATAATGGAACATTAATTAAAGAGATGAATTAGTGTTACTGGAGTATAACCCCAAGAGTATTGAAACTAATTCGGTAACATTCAATATCAACGAATCAAATCATATAAGATTCGATTGCTCCCACTACTCAATTCCATCAAGATGGAATCGTGGAAGAATAATATTGAATATGAATCATATTCACTAAATAACCTTAGAACTAATTGCTTTAAATTCATACGTTTGATCGTATCAAAGATCTTTGAACAGTTCAAAGACATGTTATGAATTTTGAGGATAGAATTCTCTAAAACCTTTAGATTGAAATATTTGAACAAGTCAAAAATGTTCAATCTACGTTTCATCAGAACGGATTGAAAGTACTTGATACTTTCAAGACTTTCAATATGTGTTCCTTCAGAAACACGTAACTAAGTTATGACAATTCATCAACTAAGTTACGAAATAAAGAAAACTACCTTAAGCAATTATTATTTATAAAACTACATACATCTGTATCAGTTAAATAAATTTGGTGGTCCAATGACAATCATTGGTTAAACGAGATCTTAATCACTTTCCTGAATACAATATTCATTAAATGGATAAGGATGTGTGGTGTGATCTAGTATCAAACCATCCTTTACCATACGGAATAAGCATCCAATGCTTAAGTGATTAAACTCATAAAGCACCGTTCTAAATTATTTACTTTACCGAATAATTTTTTTTATGTTTATCTCTACGTCAATGACACTACTAGTTATTATAAAATATGTAACAATTGTTTATAAAGAACAAGTGACTATCCAATAGTCGCAAGTTCCGATATCAAATATCAAAACAATCGTTAACCAATATTTCAAATAACTAGACGGGAGATCTGGTATCCAATACCTATAGTTGTAGTATTGTGAAAATCGATATTTTCTATACACAATATACGCATCTCCTTTCTTTAGCTTTACTATTTGCATTCAACTATTCACAACAATTGTAAATAACTGATTAGCAAATTGTGTCAACACATTACCTCTAAAGGTAATTAAAGCTTAGAAACGTCATTACTAGATAAACAAATACCTAATAGGGCTTTCTAAATGCCAGTCAAGAATCTCGAGACATGAACTAATTCAAGTCAATTCTTACTGCATAAGAAACTATTGTCTCTAAAGTATTATATCCTAAAGGGGATATCTATCTAGATTATCTATCATGACTTAGAAACTAAGTCATTAACCATCTTTATTTTTCAAGAAAATCGGAACAACAGTTCCCGATGGTTAGACTAATCTAATAATATCCTAGTCTATTAGTATCTAGAACCTATTCTAGAATAACTGCAACCAAGAGTCAAGTCAGATAACATATCAAAATATGTGTGCAGTAAATAAAAGTTTAATTCTATATAAACAATAGAATAAGGAAACAAAGCAAGCAATTTCCATAATAACATACACTGCCTAAGTTATGGAATATTTTAAACTTAGCAGTGCCTCCCACTATTTTTACGTAATGCCGTAATCCCCAACGGAAAGACGAGAATTCAATAATTAAATCGAATTCCATAATGGAAAGAGGACCCCATGAATATATTTCGACTCACATCAGAGGCACGGTCTCGCCTACGTATATTCACAGGTAGACAACTAATTGTCAATCACTCACTAGTGACTCCGAGGTTCCGGTCCTGGCCGTTTCTCGTTGTCGCTGCGAAGGCAGGCCCACAAGGAGACGTACCAAGGTTAAACTTGTCAATGATAAACTCAAGTTACTTGCGTAACCCTGACAGCTAGGGCACGTTCAGGATTCCGCTTTCGCTTGAATTTATCTAGTATCTAATATACATTCGGCATAAATAAATTTCTATCAGCTACATCCTCACAGCAGAGGCACGGTCTCGGATGTAGTCAACGAAAAGATATTTATAAACCGTATTGACAAGACGGACCAAGAAACAAGTATTCCAAATACTAGTTACTTTAAAACCTTATTAAGCGGGGATATTCCATTAAGTGTCATACACCCTAAATCTAATCAAATTAGATTATACCAAGCATGTATAAAGTCAAGAAAACATGATTAAACATTGAATAAAACAAGCTAATCATTTATGGAGGCCTAGAATCAGACTCGCTCTGATACCATTTTGTAGGGGTTTTAGGGGCTAAATCCGGTAACGCAGCGGAAGCGGCGGAAGATCGAATCTTCCGATTTCAAAACTTTTTCTCGGATTAATTAAATAAAATATTTATTTAATTATCCAATAATCAAATTATGAAATAAAATTCAAATGAATCATATTCAAGTGAATTTACCGAATGCCCTTACATTGGTATTTTGTCCATTTTAGTCCGAAATTGATCTAATCAATTTTGAATGATTCTAAATCATTTCTAAGATGAACTTAGCATGTTCAAAACATCAAAACACCAAAAGCACCAAAAACCCTTTTGACTCATTGGCCGAATGCACCACAAGGTGCCATTTTGTGCACTTTGTCATTTCATGCATCAAAACACATCAAGATGTAATCCAATGAACATGAAACTTTATATGCATCATATACACATCCAAATGCACAACATATATGAAAACCCCCAAATTTGGAATTGGTCATGAACCCTAATTTTTCAATTTCTTCAAATTGGACAAATTAGACCAAATTGGTTAAATCAATACTTCAATCATGTTTCTTCCATCCAATCAAAGTCTCAACACAATGAAACAACTCAAGATCAAATCTAGGTCATCTAAGAGTGGGTCAACAACTCTAGATTAGCAACATGGTTTCCAAAACCTTAAAAGAAAGCTTATAACTACAATAGTCACAACCTTCCTTCATCATACATGCTCAACACTTCCATCAAAACTTCCATCAACAAAAACACAAGGAATAAAGAAAGAAATAACCTAAGAACATCATATGTTAAAGCCTAGATCCTAAGGAACATTTTCCTCTCTAATAGTAAGTTGAAGAACTTACTAAAATCCAAGCTTTCTTTGATTTCTTCTTTCTTTCTCTCAAGCTTCTTTGTTTTCCATTAATGGAGTTTTATTTAAAGTGAATTAGGTTAAGAATGAAATGAAAAACAATATATACTTGTTTCCAACTTGCCTTGGCCGAAATTCACAAAGGCAAATACAAGCTTGTAATTTCATTTTCATTTCACTTACATTTAATCAACTTGATAAAATATCTTAATAACACTTTAATAGATATTTATATTAAGTCAACAAATGCAACTAAGAAAAATATAACTCTTATATTTAAGTGTTATGGCCGAAATTAGTAGAAAATAAAGGAAAAAGATATTTTATTTTTCAAACAATTTTGAACAAATATCTTAAGAAGTCAAAATCAATTTGACAACCTTTTCCTTTAATGTATAAGTCAACAATTGCAACTTATAATCATTTCCTAACTTTATCATTTGGTGATATATTTATATTTTAATTATATTAATCATTTAACAATTAAATAATTAAATAATTAATTAAATATAAATATATCAAATATATGTATTATATTTACTTTAAATATCTCAAATACATATATTAATGATATATGTCAAATACCTTTATTTGACTATTTATTAATGTGTATTTAATAATATCATATATTAAATACAAATACACATTAATTAGGAAATGACGGTTCGGCCCGTTCGCATGTATTTTTCGTTTAACGATTAAACGATTTATAAATAATCATCATTATTCATAAATGTTGCTCTAGTGCTCTACGAGTATGTTTCATTATTGAGACTCTCTAGATTCAGGTATATCCGTCACGAAATCCAATTTCATGTCATAATCTATCCACCCGTAGATTATGACGATCACGGATAAACTAGCTGAATCATACAGGTCGAGGTCATTGCATACGTATAATCCCTCCGTCACAGGTATCCAGATAATCCCAGAGATATAGATGTAAACGTCAAATCTCTATAGGTATTATCTCGTCGACGTATCTATTAGCAATCTCTAAATAACACTCGGAACTTACTTCCGATGTATACTGTGGCCACAGATTTAACAGACTGCTAATAATATATGGACTACCTATGCTCTGTACACAGAACTGACGGATCCTATCTTGACACACACAGGATATCCTGAGGATCGATCCACACCCACGAACAGGCGGAGGTCTGATCTAAATAGATCGGTGACGTGACTGCCATCTAAGTGTGGAGGATGTCTCATACATCCACAGTGGTGTCTCAAGTCGAAGGACCACTATGCTACTCAACCCAGAAGATTCTTATTGACGTTGGCGTACCATCCATTAAGAATCTTCGGTGAGCCGTTCAGTGTTTATCCACTATAAACACCTACACGTCTATACGAGTCTCCATAGACTCATGGTTCATTGGGATAAACCATCGGACCAAGTCTCGATATACGACATGTACTGGTCTCAACGGATTTGACTAACCGACCCGTGTTAGCAAATCTTGACCAGGAACTTTGTTTGATAATATACATATAGCAGTGACACTTCCCAATGTCAATTACAAACTAACTTTGTAACTGTGTACTGCATTATATATTATCGGGCCTTTGTCTAATATATACATATCACTAAACCACATTTAGTTTCAATCTAATCGTAATCAGATCGAATACGTATATAAGAACAAGAGGTGCAACCATAAATAAGTAATATTATGGAATAAGGGGATGTTCGTATTCATGAATCAGACATAAATACGGCCCGGATTGGCGCTCTGAGCACCAACCCCAACATGTCAACCTTCTCCTGTGGAACTGTTGTGTACTTCTGGTACTGGTGATTGATAATGATCATCATCTCTGGGAGCTTCAATCACATGTACCCTCATGTCTGGGACCTTATCTTCAACTTGTACTGGCACACCGGTGTATGAGATTCTGGATTCACATCTCTTATTGCCGGGGCATTGTCTTCATCTCCTTTCTGATATCTTCTAATGTCTGCCGTGTCTTCGACGAAGACAACATCTCGCTTATAACAATTTTCTTTTCAACAGGATCATACAATTTTGTACTGAAAATCATCCTGACCATATCCATAAAGACACATTGTCGCGTCTTTGCATCAAGCTTGGATCTCTCTTCCTTTGGATGTGTATAAATGTTTTGCACCAAAGACATGTAAGTGTTCGTATGACACTTTTTTACCTGTCCAGGCTTGGTTGGAACAGTACCGTTCAGCGCCGCTGGGGACATGTTCAAAACATGTACTGTTATGTTGAGTGTCTCCCCCCAAATGTCTTTGCAGCTTGGCTTGTGACAGCAAGCTTCTGACCCTTTCGCACAAGGTTCTGTTCATCCTCTCAACTATGCCATTCAGCTGAGGTGTCTTCGGAGGTGTCGTTTGATGTCGGATTCCTTGTGTCTTGCAGTACTAATCAAACGGACCTCTGTATTCTCCACCATTGTCTGTTTTGATGCATTTGAGTTTCTTACCGGTTTCTCTCTCCACCAGGGCATGAAACTCCTTGAACACTCCCAGCACTTGATCATTTCTGTTCAAGGTGTATGCCCATGTCTTCCTTGAATGATCGTCTATAAATGTCACAAAGTAAAGTGACCCTCCAAGTGTTCGTGTCTGCATCAGACCACGTACATCTGAATGTATGAGGTCAAGTACCTCCGATTTTCGTTGAGGCGGGGAGCTCTGGAAGGACACTCTGTTCTGCTTTCCAGCCATGCAGTGTTCACACTTCCGTAAGTGTGAGTTCTTCAACTTGGGAAGAACATTCTGCCTGCGTAGTATTTCCATCCCCATTTGACTCATGTGACCGAGCCTTTTATGCCATAGCTCGGCTGCCTCATTACTGTTGACTGTATTTATGCTACTATTTGAAAGCTTAGCATGCATCAAATACAGAGCTGAATCTTTCTTACCTCGTGCCACCACCATTGATCCTTTAGTGAGCTTCTAGGTGCCGTCACTAAAGGTGCTGCAGAAACCTTCATCATCCAACTTGCCTTTTGAGATCAGGTTTAACCGGATGTCTGGGATGTGCTTGACTTCCTTCAACACTAGCCTTGTCCCATTGTCTGTTTCAAGGCAGATGTCTCCAATACCGACGGCTTTGGACTGGCCGTCATTCCCCATTCTTACGGCACCGTAGTCTCCTGATGTGTTAGATGAAAAGAAGTCTCTGCGAGATGTGGCGTGTATTGAGGTGCCACTATCTATCACAGAACTGGTCTCGTGGCTGGCAAGATTCATAACATCTTCTTCGTATATAATGCAAAATTATTTGGAGGTTTTATCGGTAATAGTAGCAACACTTTCTTTGTTAGAGTCACCATCTCTCCTGGACTGCTCGTTCTTCAATTTGTAGCAATCCCTCTTCATATGGCCTTTCTTTTTGCAGTGATAGCACTCAATATCTTTAGTTTTTTATTTACCTCGGTTCTGGTCTACCTGGGCCTCGGCTTTTACTCCTCTCTCTTCTGGTGTTCTTCTCTGTCACTAGAGCTTCTGAGGTTGAGGCTGATGCTGACTCATGCATTCTCGTCCTCTTTTCTTCCTCGAAGATCCTGGTTTTCGCCATCTCCATAGTGACTTTCCCATCTGCGGCTGAATTTATCATCGTAGATTTGAACGTTTCCCATGATTCTGGTAACATATTAAGGAGTATTAAGTCATTTACCTCATCTTCGAAGTCTATGCCCAATCTAGACAATTCTTTTATGGTTCCGAGGAAATCGTTGATATGGTCCGCCGCAGCTGTACCTTCCTGGTATTTCAAACCCATCATTTTCTTGATGTAGTACAACTTGTTGTTGCCAGTCTTTTCTCGGAAAAGCTCCTCTAGCTTTCTCCATAATACACGTGCATTCGCATCTTCACTAACATGGTTCACGATACTGTCGTCGATCCACTGACGAATAGTACTGCATGTTTTCTGGTGAAGATTAGCCCACTTTTCATCGGACATTCCTTCTGGTTTCTGCTCCAGAAATATCGATCCATCATAGTCTTTCATATACATAAGGTCTTTCATCCTTCCTCTCCATGTGAAATAGTTTGTACTAGTTAACAAAACCATTTTTCCGTTGCCCCCATCCATCATAAAAATTCTAAGAAGAATTTCAAAAAACGGAGCTCATTGTTGCGTCCGGAATGGTCAAAAATGGTGGAAATGACACTTCGTTTGTCAAAATCCGACACATGGACCAAATTGCAAATTTCAGAAATTATAGGGGTCAAAGTGCAATTTCCAAAAGTTCAGGGACCAAAGTGTAATTACGAAAAAGTTTAGGGACTAAATTACAATTTCGAAAAAGTTAAGGGGCTAATTTGCAATTTCGAAAAAGTACAGGGGCTAAAATGTAATGTCATAAAAATTTAGGGACCTTTCTGAAATTTACCAGGTTATGCTGACGTGGCAGCTGATGTGGCAGGTGACTGGGTGCTGACGTGGCTGATGACTGTGCGCTGACGTGTCTGCTGACTATGCGCTGACTGGGTGCTGACTGTGCGCTGACGTGACGCTGACTGGGCGCTGACTGGGCGCCACGTGGCGGCTGACATGTATCGTCTTCTTCCTCTGGAGCGCGTGGGGCGCGTGAAGAAGTCTTTGACCGGCGCGTGGCGCGCGTGCGGCTTCATCTGACCTCCGATCGATTGCCGAAAAATACCACCGTGCTCATCTCGCCATGAAAAATCCGATGGTACGCTCAAAATCGATTTTCGACAACTTTCGTCGGAGCCGACTTTCTGAACCGAATCTCTGTTACCGAGTTTCGGGATCCCACCGTGGAACCTTAGCTCCTGATACCTCTTGTTGTGATGAAATACACACAATAGAGGAGATGTGAGAAGAAAACTCTTATTTTATTACACCACAAAAGAATTACAAAGTTTATTATACAAACTTTACAAAAAACCTCTCGACCCTCTTTACTCTCTATTCTCTCTAATTTAGGATTTCTGGGATGTTTACAACTGATCATAAGGCTCCCTTTTATAATGCCAAAACCGCGTGCTACAGTAACACACGGTTTGGCAAGTTGGCAATTGCAAATCAAGCTTTCGGTGCTCTTTGTTGTTTACTGCAATTGCATGCAAGCTTGCACACGTCTTTGCAAGCTGTTTTCATTTCAACAAAGATACCATTTGCAACGTATGATCAAGCATGCAAAATGTACCCTGTATGAAGCAGAATAAAAGTATGGGGAAGTATGGTATGTTTACTAGCCAAGTAAAGACCGATCGGTAACCCGTGGCAGAAAAGCAGAGAAGTGGACCTAAAAGGAAACCAAGCTACTTATTCTTTAATAAGGGAGACAAGCCGCATCTAGACAATATGAGAACAGCTCATAGCAGGACATGATTTCACACGGATCTTATAATGGCACCTTTTAGACTTCGACCCAGATTTTACGATTGGACCGTGATTATCACTCATGTTATGAATCGATTCTGGAGATCAGCCTTAGTTCATTTATTTTTTTTTTTTTTCCGAAATAACATCCATGCCATGATTGTATAATCTAGTTCACGCTGTAGGATCCAAGTCATGATTACCATTCACGTTTTATGGATGCTCAATAAGCTACAGCCTCAGTCATAGCTTTCCAGTCTCATCAGATTAGCTTCATCATGTTAGCCATATTTTCATAAATCAGCTTATAAGAATCAGTCAGGATATAGCAAGTTGCAGTTGAAGGATAGATGCAGTTCATGAGAACGTTCTGTCAATTTGAGTCAGTGGGCAGTATTACAAGGCCAGGAAGTAGCATGGGAATCTAAGTAAGTTTTAGATAGCTGCTCAGCTTTATGCGATTTCAGGTCAACATAGATTCGGGAACTCAACCCAAATAGGATTCGAGGACGAATCATATTTAGGGGGAGAATGTAACACTCCGGTCACCCCGGCGTGGCCCTGATAATCATTTTCAATATGAGTGACATATTATATAACATATAATCACACAAAGATGAATTGGTATTCATGAAATCATTTTTTGAAAAACCAACGAATTATTTGCAGCGCGATTAATTTTTTTTACTACATACCGAAAGGTTTTAGTATTTTTGACCATAACTTGAGTTACCAATATTCATTTTTGGTGATATTTATATCTTCAAAAAACTTAGACAAAAATCTACAATTCTCATGTCGAATATTTTTTTAAATTTCAAACATTATACAGTTAATGACGTGAATAACTTAGCAAGTTTGGCATTTGCTTAAAACTTATTATATTTTAATTACAAAATCTTCCCTTGGCATATAAAAAAACTATTCAACATCTTCTAGAAAAGAAAGCAAGAACCCGTTTTTTTTTTTACTTCTCTCTTTCACGCCCATTACCCGTTTTTTCCTTGGCAAAATTCTTCATCATTCTAGAGGGAAATCTTCAATTTCTTCAAGCCAAGCAACACCTAGTAAGTTTCCTTCTTCATTTCCTTGCTTATTTAAAAAATTTGAAGTTTGAATCTAATGACCCATTTCATATTTGTAGCATTTTATGGTTGGGAATTGCTTAGTTTGCATGAGATTGGTTAATTAAATATTTATTTATGCTTTTACACTTTATTATCATATATCTTCCTTTAATTTTTTTCTAAATTGCCATAATGTGGTGTATTGTTGGTTATAACCGAGTTCTTGGAGATTAATGGGGGCTTTGATGTGGTGATGATAGCAAGGGTGTGAGTCAAGAAGATAAGCTTAGTGTGATGTTGGAAATACATTAAGCTTGAATAGAAAGTCCTCGGCCGACTGGCAACTTGATATGGATTGATATTCGATGGTTTTGTTATAATGATTTATAAGTTGGCGTTTTGGTCACGTAAACACGATTTTAGGCAAAAATGATTTTTAAATATTTTAAAATTCTTGAACGAAGTAGCTGGTATCTTATATCTCTAATTAGTTGGTATCTTATATCTCTAATTAGTTTGTATTTTAATTAAACGTATTATTTTTTAACAAGTAATATAACAAGTCGCAAAAGACGAAAAATGTTTACGAAAACTTTTTTCAGAAATTACTACGTAAAACGGTAACCGGCAAAACTGGTCAACCAATTACAGAGCCTCCACTCAGTAAGCTCATTTTTGCGTAATTTCATAATTTTTCGCGAATTTTCACCTCGGGACATTTTTCGAAAATTATTTGACACCCAATACACATCCAAATATCATATTTTAGTCATAAAATATTCTATTTTTTAGATTTGATCCAGAAAATAAATCAATCTATTTTCATGCAAAAATCCAATTTATTACTAAATTAATCATATTAATCTACACAAAATTCAAGTCACCACATATGAAATCTCAAGAATAATTCTAGGCATCATAAGAATGGCTACACTGGTCTATAATGATAATTTTTAATTTTGTACTTAATTACTTTAATTAGAACAAAACCAACACAAGCTAAACAAAGAATCCATCAAGATTATTAACAAAACCAAAAACACCAATTTTTTGGAAATAAATATATCCAAATATATATTTGGAACAAGCAATATATATCAAATACATATTAACATGCTTAGGAAAAATAATTTCCAAGGCTATAAACAAAAGCATTACCTTAATCCAATTAAACTATTGATTTTATTTTAAACTTTCCAAATCCTTCTCCTTTTGATGTTCTACTTTTGAAACTAACCATAATATTTTTCTTTTGTTCTCAACACCAGAGAAAATGGCTAATTAAAAAATTGAAAATAAGATTTCCCATTATTTATTGACTTGGTCGAATTCTGGAGGGCTTATTCATCATTTTCCAAGTTCAAAAATTGGTCCTAAATTAAACACATAATAATCTAATTAAAATATATTTAATTTATTTAATTCCAAGTTAATGGAATCCAAGTGTCAAAACGGTTTAGCAAATCACAATTGGTCAAGTGATAAAGAATATTCCAATAATATTCTTTCATCTAGAACTCAAATTTAATTAAAAATTAATTTAATTTGAATTTTCATTCCCTAAATGACAAAATAAGGTTATGGAAAAAGGTTTCAAGAATATGTCTTCTTTATTATAATTAATAATCAATTAATTTTAATTAATTTAATTAATTATAAAAAAGACAAGTGTCAAATTCTAATATGCCATTAAATGTGTATCTAATTAAATTATGTATTATATACAAATACATAATTTTTTAAGCGTGAATAATTCAAATTATCCATAATTAATTGCTCAAGTGCTCAACGAGTACACTTCATATTGTGAGACTATTCAAGTTTAAGTTTATCTATCACAGAAACTATTTTTGTGTCCGTAATTTGCCTACTCATAAATTAAGTCAACCACAAATAATCGAGTTGAACAATACAAGTCGAGATCATTGCATATATTTAACCATCTGTCATAGGCCTGTAGGACACAGAAACTGGGCGATGCATGCTGTTCTGGGCTCGCGGCCCGGTTGGGAGTACGGAGTAGCCCGCGGGGGACTAAACCGGAGAATAATGGAGTCGCCACCCGGTGTGAACCGGGATAAAGATTTAAGGCCGCACTCACCCCTCGCAAGGGAAGACCTCAAACCATTGTGTTCGGAATGGTCCCTTACTTATGCCACTTGTAATGATGTGATTTACGCAATAATTTAATCGAATCTAGCAACATACATTCCCAAGGGTATTATATTTCACATACATAAGTACAAGGCTCATATATAAGTTTGCATATAACCTATGTCCGAATTTGCATACAACCTATTTGCATATAACCTATGTCCAAATTTGCATGCATAAAGGTAAATTGAAATACGGAAAGCATGCAAATTCATAAGCACATTATATTCATGGATACGGAAACACAAGCAAACAATAATCATACAAGCATACATATTAAAGAGAGGCAATTAAGCGCATAATGTAAAAAGATAAATAGAGAGGCAATCATACGTTAAAATAAACATGCCATGGTGCGATGCAAAATGATGCATGATTATGCAAGAAGATGACATACAAAAAGCAAATAACGAAATAAAAGGCGCGCAAAACATCGTGGTAAAGGCTTTTAACCCATCGACATGGAGGACCTTTAATCCAACTTACTAAGCCCATGCGTTAATAACATAATGCATATAAAAATAAAGACAACAATATCGGACTGCGTATACCCGATTGAACACATCTTACATTCGACCGAATATACATCATCTGGCGCGGCAAAGCATCGTGGTAAAAGATTTTAACCCCTCGACATGGAGGACCTTTAATCTAACTTACTAAGCCCATGCGCTAATAACATAATGCATATAAAAAATAAAGACAACAATATCGGACTTTGTATACCCGTTTGAACACATCTTACATTCAACCGAATATACATCATCCGGCGCGACAAAACATCGTGGTAAAGGATTTTAACCCCTCGACATAGAGGACCTTTAATCCAACTTACTAAGCCCATGCGCTAATAACATAATGCATATAAAAAATAAAGACAACAATATCGGACTTTCTATACCCGATTGAACACATCTTACATTCAACCGAATATACATCATCCGGTGCGGCAAAACATCGTGGTAAAGGATTTTAACCCCTCGAAATGGAGGACCTTTAATCCAAATTACTAATCCCATGCGCTTTATCTCATCATTACACAAACAAATAACATGCAGAAATTAAATAGCGGATAGTAAATGAATCAAGATAACATAAAATAAAATATGCGTCGTTTACTCAAGTGGTACGTGGAGTTGTATCCCAAGTATAGACCGCACTACCGTCCATTCGGATTCGACTAAGGAATTTATGTCTGGGTTTCCATCCTATATACCACGAGAGACGACACATTAAACCATCCATTCAAAGCCACAACATGCATCCACAAACGACTCTCATGCGAAGAAAATAAATAAAACAATTAAAAGACGAATGAAAATAAATAAGAAAAGTGCCCTCAGGTCTAACCTTTTAAATCGTCTCTCGGAAGTACCGTACACGGTCGTCGGAAGGGTTGATGCTCCGCAACTCCTCCGGTTCACTGGTTCAACCGAATATACATCATCTGGCGCGGCAAACCATCGTGGTAAAGGATTTTAACCCCTCGACAAGGAGGACCTTTAATCCAACTTACTAAGCTCATGCACTAATAACATAATGCATATAAAAAAATAAAGACAACAATATCGGACTTTGTATACCCGATTGAACACATCTTACATTCAAGAGGATATACATCATCCGGCGCGGTAAAACATCGTGGTAAATGATTTTAACCCCTCGAAATGGAGGACCTTTAATCCAAATTACTAAGCTCATGCGCTTTATCTCATCATTACACAAACAAATAACATGCAGAAATTAAATAGCGGATAGTAAATGAATCAAGATAACATAAAACAAAATATGCGCCGTTTACTCAAGTGGTACGCGGAGTTGTATCCCAAGTATAGACCGCATTACCGTCCATTCGGATTCGGCTAAGGAATTTATGTATGGGTTTCCATCATATATACCATGAGAGACGACATATTTTCCCATCCATTCAAAGCCACAACATGCATCCACAAATGACTCTCATGGGAAGAAAATAAATAAAACAATTAAAAGACGAATGAAAATAAATAAGAAAAGTGCCCTCAGGTCTAACCTTTTAAATCGTCTCTCGGAAGTACCGTACACGGTAGTCGGAAGGGTTGATGCTCCGCAACTCCTCCGGTTCACTGGTTCAACCGAATATACATCATCTGGCGCGGCAAACCATCGTGGTAAAGGATTTTAACCCCTCGACAATGAGGACCTTTAATCCAACTTACTAAGCTCATGCACTAATAACATAATGCATATAAAAAAATAAAGACAACAATATCGGACTTTGTATACCGATTGAACACATCTTACATTCAAGAGGATATATATCATCCGGCGCGGTAAAACATCGTGGTAAATGATTTTAACCCCTCGAAATGGAGGACCTTTAATCCAAATTACTAAGCTCATGCGCTTTATCTCATCATTACACAAACAAATAACATGCAGAAATTAAATTGCGGATAGTAAATGAATCAAGATAACATAAAACAAAATATGCGCCGTTTACTCAAGTGGTACGTGGAGTTGTATCCCAAGTATAGACCGCATTACCGTCCATTCGGATTCGGCTAAGGAATTTATGTATGGGTTTCCATCATATATACCATGAGAGACGACATATTTTCCCATCCATTCAAAGCCACAACATGCATCCACAAACGACTCTCATGGGAAGAAAATAAATAAAACAATTAAAAGACGAATGAAAATAAATAAGAAAAGTGCCCTCAGGTCTAACCTTTTAAATCGTCTCTCGGAAGTACCGTACACGGTAGTCGGAAGGGTTGATGCTCCGCAACTCCTCCGGTTCACTGGTTCAACCGAATATACATCATCCGGCGCGACAAAGCATCGTGGTAAAGGATTTTAACCCCTCGACATGGAGGACCTTTAATCCAACTTACTAAGCCTATGCGCTAATAACATAATGCATATAAAAAAATAAAGACAACAAAATCGGACTTTGTATACCCGATTGAACACATCTTACATTCAACCGAATATACATCATCCGGCGCGACAAAACATCGTGGTAAAGGATTTTAACCCCTCGAAATGGAGGACCTTTAATCCAACTTACTAAGCCCATGCGCTTTATCTCATCATTACACAAACAAATAACATGCAGAAATTAAATAACGGATATTAAATGAATCAAGATAACATAAAACAAAATATGCGCCGTTTACTCAAGTGGTACGTGGAGTTGTATCCCAAGTACAGACCGCAGTACCGTCCATTCGGATTCGGCTATGGAATTTATGTCTGGGTTTCCATCCTATATACCACGAGAGACGATATATTTTCCCATCCATTCAAAGCCACAACATGCATCCACAAACGACTCTCATGCGAAGAAAATAAATAAAACAATTAAAAGACGAATGAAAATAAATAAGAAAAGTGACATCAGGTCTAACCTTTTAAATCGTCTCTCGGAAGTACCGTACACGATTGTCGGAAGGGTTGATGCTCCGCAACTCCTCCGGTTCACTGGTTCAATGTTTTCCTTCGCTGTTTCGCTGTTCGGGCTGCTGTTTTCACTCCATTTTGCTGTTATTTTCGTTGTACTTTCTGGTTACTATTTTGCGGTGATAAGGGACTATTTTGGTCTCGGTTTTGGCACTATTTTTGGGTTAATTCAGGGACTGGTGTGTGCGGCAATGGAGGGCTGTTGGATAGTGAGCGGTTTTGGCAATGAATAAGCGGCTGAACTGGGTAGTATGTAGGGGGTTTATGGTGCGGTTTTAGGGCTGTGCAGTGAGTGTTTTGTGAGGCAGTTTTGGGCGTGCAGTGAGGTGTATTTGCGGCTGTGAAATAGGTGTGTTATGTGCGTGTTGTGTGGCTTTGAGGGAGCCTTTGAATGTAGCGCACGTGATGAAGGCAGGCTACGTGAAGTTGGCTGTGAGTGGTGTATTGGCGGGCTGGTCAGTGGCGTGAATGTATTTGCTCAGTGCGTGTGGCTGCGCTGGGCGTGAGGGGTGAGTGTAAGGGGCATGTGGCGTTGAAGGTTTGTGAGGTGTGTGCGTGAAGCTAGGCGACGTGGAGAGGGAGTGAGGACATGTTGGAGGGATGGCTTTTGGGTTTCTTTATGCGTGAATAGCTTGTGATTTCAACGTGTTTGTGGTGCATTAAAGAGAGGGGCAGAGGACGTGTGGCTATATGAGTGGAGTTTGTGCGTGAGGCAATTTTTGGTTTGTGCGAGAGGGTGAAGAGAGAGCGAAGCCTTGAGAGTCTTTAGGGTTTATTTTTAGTTTTAGTTTTTTCGTGAATGAGAGAGGGGGGAAGTGTTGGAATTTGGTTTCTTTTATAGACAAAGGTTAGGGCTTTTCCTTGTTTGAAAAGGAATGAATCAATTAGTGTCTTACAAAGAAAGTCTAATATTTGATTAGGGGACATGTCTTGGCTAGATTAGGAATATGATATATTTAATTTGTTTTGTTTAGGCATGGGATTTTTTTAGTTAGGAATATAATATACTTGATTGATTTTAATTAGGCATGATTTTATTTGATATTTATTTTAATTTGGTATATGATTTTTAGATTTTATTTAATTCCCCATGTGTTAAATATGTATTTTATTAATTTGGATGTGTTTCAAGTGGGCTTGGGCGTAAATGGGCTTTGTGTGGGCGTGTGGCTTGGCTTTGGAGGTGGGCTTGGTGTGTGTGGGCTAGGTGTGTGGCTTGCGGGGGTTTTTGGGCTAAAGTGCTTTAAAACGGAAGTCCAACAAGCAAACCGAAGCATAAACAAATGAATTAATTCCAACAATGTGTCAATTATTGACTCTTCCCTTCCGACGTCCGTTTCCCGCAACTTTTGCGACTTAAAAGGTAGTGCCTCTAAATGAGACTCATCATAGGGACTTATATGCAAAAATGCAGTGCCTACAAGGCTATCAGAATTGTTCCAGATATATAGAATAATGTCAAATCTCTGCTATGAACAATTCAGGTATTCGCTACAAAATCGTGATTCTCTAAATGAATACTCGTAATTCATTTTCGCAATATAACTCGGCCAAGGATTTCAAAGAATCACTAATCTGATACCTAAATCTGGTACACGGGACTGACAAATCTTCTTTAGATACATCATAGAATATCATAAGTATCAGTCCACACCCAACGAACAGGCAGATGTCTGATCTTAAAAAGATCTTTGACCTGACTGTCATCAAAGTGTGGATGATATCTTACATATCTACAGTTGTATCTCAAGTCAAATGAGCTAATATGCTATTCGACTCGAGAAGATTATATTTTTTGACGTTGGTGTATCATTTATTAGGAATATTCAAGTGAATCATTCAGTATTTATCCACTAAATACCTACATGGTTATATGAGTCTCCCTAAGGCTTATGGTAAATTGATGTTTCTTAATGTTCATTGCGACGCTTTTGGAACTACATTACAACAACTTATTGTATGAACTATTTACGTCTTTACCATTATACAAAAGATTATATCGATGAAAGTATTAAATTTTATTCAAAATAAATATAAAAGTATAACGTATAAATAAATCAAAAGTTGGCACGCCGAGCACCAACTCTAACATTATATTGTTGATGATATTGTAAGCCATAAACAATTGGGTTTCATGATAATGTGGTGCATATGATTAATGTTTTTTGGCTTTCTTTTTTGTAGATTCGATGTAAGATTTTCTTGTCAGGCTAAACGCGACCTTGCGATACTTTCATGTTTTCCTTTGTAATTACTTCACGATTTAAATCAACTTTTCTCTATGGATAACATTTTTTTAATTTTGCAAATATAATTCAGAATCACTAAGTCTATTGTTTGAAGTATTATTCATATTCTTTTTGTTGGGGTTTTGGTGCGGGCGCAGCGGAAGTTCGCGGTTCAGTTGAAATCGTAATTTTAAAACCTTTTAAATTACCGAATAAATTATTCAATATCCAATATGAATAATTCATTCATATTTCACCTAAATATATTGATTCGATATCAAATAATGATATAAAAGATTGAGAAACATCGCGAAACTTTTACGAAAATGTTTTTCCGTAAAATGGCATAAATGCACATGATGGCTGCCCAGATCAGCCCCAATAGTACTATGGTAGTTCATGGGCTGCCCGAACATTGACCAATTCACTGTTTGCGCAGTCGTCACCCGGTTGGCTCAAAAGTCACCTGATAACGTCGTTTTTTGCCATTTTCACTTATTTCAACTCTGAAACAGTTTCCGGCAATTGTGCCAACACTCAAAGCACATCTAATACATTTATATGATATAATTTTCATCACAATAAACTCAGTTTTTCCATATATGATTTTGTAACAAAATTTTGCAGAGGTTTTTAGAGGATAAGTTTCAGCCAAGGTAAGCCAAAACTAAAGAAGCAATAGCCGACCTAGTGGGGGGTATTTTTATCATTTTTTCAAAAATTAATTTGATCCAAAATCAAATTAATAAATCATGCCACATGTTACCATTTAATAATAAGCATCACAAATGAAAATTATCTAATTAAATTAAATATAAAGTTAAAGTAGTCAAAAATCAAATTTAACACTGTAACCTTAAATTTAATGTCATGTATAACTAATAATAATTAAACATATATTCCATAACAATTATGAAATATACATATCAATTAATCATCTAAATATTTAACATTTAAATATCTAAATAATTAATTAATATAATTATTAATCCATATGTATTTTATTTACATTAAATAAAATACGTATAGAAGTGACATGTGTCAAAATCTCATTTGACAATTAATTAATGTGTATCTAATCAAATTATATATCAAATATAAATACACAATAATTACGATTGACCAAAAAAATACCCCTATGCATGTGTTTTCGTTTAACCTTTTAAACGATTCGAATTAACTCATTTAATTCGGTGAAGTATTATGAATAATTTGTATTATTCATAAGGGTTGCCCAAGTGCTCAACGAGTACACTTCATATTGTGGGACTCTTTAAGTTTAGGTTTATCCATCAAAAAATCCAATTTCGTATCCATAATTCATCCACTCATGAATTATGACGACCACAGATAATCTCGCTAAACTATGCAAGTCAAGATAATTGCATATGTATAATCCATCTGTCATAGGCTATCCATATTATACCTAGGATATAGATAAGAACATCAAAACCTTATGGTATAATATAGTCGACTTTCAAATTTATGATCTCTAAATAACACTCGGAACTCACTTCTGAAGTTATACTACGACCATGGATTTACTAGATCGCAAACACATGTAGGATACTTATGCCCTGTACACATGACTGACGGATCCTCTCTTGATACGCACTGGATATCATGAGCATCAGTCCACACCCAATGAATAGGCGGATGTCTGATTTAAATACATCGGTGACGTGACTGCCATCAAAGTGTGGAGGATAACTCATATATCCATTGTGGTATTGTTGGGGTTTCGGGCGGTAATTCAGGTAAACGCAGCGCAACGCGGAAAATCAAAATTTTCCGATTTCAATTATTTTTCTTGGGTAATTAAAATAAACTAATTTATTTCAATTACTCAATACTCAAAACCTGAAATTTTTACCCAAAAATCAGATCTTTCAAAATTTACCATTTTGCCCCAAAACTTTGTATTTTAATCATTTTAGTCCCAAATTGTCAAATACAATTCTGATTGATTCCGAATCAATTCTAAAATGACTTATACATGTATAATACATGAAAATACAATTTACAATTAAAAGAAACCGAATTTCCTCTTATTGCCGAATGGTCCCTCAATTTTCAAGAATTTACAATTTGGTCTTTTTTGTTCAAAACATGCCAAGATCAAATCCAAAAAATCCGAAATTTAATATACATCATATATACACAGAGTTTAATTACATATATGAAAAGCCCAAAATTTGGTGATGATTAAAAACCCTAATTTTTATAATTTCACAAATTAACAAATTAACACCAAATTAATCAAATTCAATTCTTACAATACCAATCAAGCATCACCATCATAAAATAGCTCAAGAACAATTCTAGGTGTAACATGAGTGGCTAAAAGACTCTAAAATGGCAACTAGCCATCAAAATGGCAAAAGAAAGCTTTATAAACCATTTTAAGCATTCTTAATAATCATACATGCTTTCATCTTTCAATCAAGCCCCAAATCATCAAATCACATTCATAAAAGAGTAGAGAACAAACTAGGCTACACATGTTAAAGCTTAGTATGCTAGAAATATTTTTCATTAAAGGAAAAGTAAGAAAAACTTACTAAAAATGCTTGATTTCCAAAGTTTTCCTTTCTTTTTCTTCTTTGCTCTCTCTCTTTCTTTTGGTATTTGATGTTTAGGGTTCATGAATAGAGAAACAAAAAAGAAAACAAGCTTATATATTTTCCCTTGAATTACCAAATTTAGGAGACAAATATTAGCCACAATTTTTCAATTTTGTTTTAATAATTGGAAATTGATTTAATTAATATTTGTGGTAATAAAACACCAAAAAATTTGATGTTTATCCTAAAATATCCAATTAAATCATGTCATCCCAACCAATCAAAATTGGCCAAGAAAACCAATTAAAAAAATGCCATTTAGTTTACTAAATAAAGTAAACAAGATATTTAATATTTAATATTTAATTATTTAACATTTAAATAATCAAACAATTAAATACAAATATCTCAAATATATATATATTACATTTATATTAAATAATCAAAATACATATATTAATAATAAATGTCAAATATCACAATTCGACATTTAATAAATGGCCGAAAAATCTCAAAAGCATGTATCTTCGTTTAACCGTTAAACAACTTATAAATAATCAGTATTATTTATAAAAAGTTGCCCTAGTGCCCTATGAGTATATCTCATTAGTGAGACTCTTAGGTTCAGGCATATCCGTCACAAAATCTAATTTCTTGTCCATAATCTACCCACCCGTAAATTATGATGAACACGGATAAAATCTCTGAACTATACAGGTCGAGGTCACTGCATAAGTATAATCCTTTCGTCACAGGTATCCAGATTATCCCAGAGATATATATATATAAACGTCAAATCTCTTTAGGTATAATCTTATCGACGATTCTATTAGCAATCTCTTAAATAACACTTAGAACTGATTTCTACAGTGTACCACGGGCCCATAGATTT
Source organism: Zanthoxylum bungeanum (assembly GCA_019454045.1). Taxonomy (NCBI): domain Eukaryota; kingdom Viridiplantae; phylum Streptophyta; class Magnoliopsida; order Sapindales; family Rutaceae; genus Zanthoxylum; species Zanthoxylum bungeanum. The sequence goes on from SKCR01045856.1 coordinate 68,126, forward strand.
AACAGATTGCTAATTCCAAAGTGGATACCTATGCTCTGTACACAGAACTGACGGATCATATCTTGATACGCACAAGATATCATGAGGATCAGTCCACACCTAACGAACAAGCGGAGGTCTGATCTAAATCGATCGGTGACGTGACTGCCATCAAAGTGTGGATGATACCTCATATATCCACAGTGGTACCTCAAGTCGGAGGATCACTATGCTCACTTAACCCGAGAAGATTCTTATTGACGTTGGTGTACCATCTATTAAGAATCTTCGGTGAGTCGTTCAGTGTTTATCCAATATAAACACCTATGTATCTATACGAGTCTCTTGAGACTCATGGTTTATTGAGAAACCATTAGAATCCAACATTTCAATATACGACACGTACCGGTTCAATGGGTTTACTTACGGACCAAGTAATTGTAAACCTTGACCAGGAACAGTTAAAGAATGATACTGTTATGATACTGCTCAATGTCAGTTGCGACGCTTTTACAACTGTATCATAACCAATCACTCTATGGTCATTTACGTCTTTACCATATAATAAAAGAATTTATATTACAGAAACTGTCTATTTTATTCATTAATAAAATATATACAAGAGTATTTACAAGGGAAATACATAAGAAATTGGCGCTCAGAGCACCAACCCTAACAGGTATCTTAAGTCAAAGGACCACTATGCTCGCTCAACTCAAGAAGATTCCTATTGTTGTTGGTGTACCATCTATTAAGAAATCTTCAGTGAGTCATTCAGTGTTCATCAAATAAACACCTACATGTCTATAAGAGTCTCTCGAGACTCGTGGTTCATTGAGATAAACCATCAGACCAAGTCATGATATACGACATGTAGTGGTCTCAACGGATTTTACTAACCGACCCGTGTTAGTAAATCTTGACTAGGAACTTTAGTTAAGGATATACAACTTATATTGACGCTTCCCAATGTCAATTACAAACTACATTGTAACTGCGCACTATATTGTAAATCATAGGGTCTTTGTCTAATATACACGTATCACTAAATCAGATTTAGTTTCAATCTAATCATAATTAGATATCTAATCGCAATTAGATCGAATATGTATATAAAAGACAAGAGGTGCTACGGTTAAATAAGTAATATTATGGAAAAATGAATTGTTCGTATTCATGAATATGACATAAATACGATCCGGATTAGCACTCTGAGCACCAACCCTAACAATTTCTCCCACTTGCTATAGTGTCAATCCACGGTATCATATACACATCTAAATGTGTATCACATAATCATGGCCCTCAAGAGCTCACCTAAAACTCAAAAAGTAGGCAACAACAAAATCATATTAATCAAAATAATTTTCATCACAATAAACCCAGTTTTTCCATATATGATTTTGTAACAAAATTATCATTTTTCATGCTATAAATCCATTTTTCTCAACATTAATCATATTAATCAAAACACCAATTCAAGCCACCACTAATAAAGCACCCAAGAACAATTCTAGGCATTACAAGAGTGGTCATAACACTCTAGAATGGTAAAATATCATCAAATGATCAAATTGAACAAATATTACAATAATATCATTCAATACTACTTCACACATGCACCAAGCCTTCTAATCCATCTTCCAAATCCAAAACACCCAAATTCTAAGAAAATGAAGAAACCCTAGAATCTCTCTAGATGCTTAAGAACAAGAAACATGCTTTATAAGCTTATGGATATAAAGAATTACCTTTAATTATCCTAATTCCTTAAGCTAATTTCTTGATTTTCTTCACTTTTCCATCTTGAATCATAAAACAAAATTTGGAGAGGTTTTTGGAGGATAAGTTTCGGCTAAGGTAAGCCAAAACCAAAGAAAAGAAAATTTTCTCTCTCTTTAAAGAGCAATAGTCGACCTAGTGGGGGGTATTTTTGTCATTTTTGTAAAAATTAATTTGATCCAAAATCAAATTAATAAATCATGCCACATGTTACCATTTAATAATAAGCATGTGTGATAACAATTATAACAAATGAAAATTATCTAATTAAATTAAATATAAAGTTAAAGTAGTCAAAAATCAAATTTAACACTTTAACCTTAAATTTAATGTCATGTGTAACCAATATTAATTAAACATATATTCCATAACAATTATGAAATATATATATATATATATCAATTAATCATCTAAATATTTAACATTTAAATATCTAAATAATTAATTAATATAATTATTAATCCATATGTATTTTATTTACATTAAATAAAATACGTATAGAAGTGACATGTGTCAAAATCTCATTTGACAATTAATTAATGTGTATCTAATCAAATTATATATCAAATACAAATACACAATAATTAATATTGACAAAAAAATGCCATTATGCATGTGTTTTTCGTTTAACCGTTTAAACGATTCGAATTAACTCATTTAATTTGGCGAAATATTATAAATAATCTGTATTATTCATAAGGCGTTGTCCAAGTGCTCCATGAGTACACTTCATATTATGAGACTCTCTAAGTTTAGGTTTATCCGTCACGAAATCCAATTTCGTGTCCATAATTCACCCACTCATGAATTATGATGACCACAAATAATCTTGCTAAACTATGCAAGTCGAGGTCATTGCATACGTATAATCCCTCCGACACAAGCTATCCATATTATACCTAGGATATATATAAGAACGTCAAATCCTTATGGTATAATATAGTCGACTTTCAAATTTACGATCTCTAAATAACACTCGGAACTCACTTCCGAAGTTATACCATGACCATGGATTTACTAGATCGCAAACACGTGTAGGATACTTATGCCCTGTACACAGGACTGACGAATTCTATCTTGATATGCATCGGATATTGTGGATGCTGGATTTCGACCGAGGTCCATAATCAAGAATTTATAGATTGGGGGCATTAGCGATCCTGCAAAACAAAGGTAGAGTGAGCAGGAGTAGACTACCCACTGGTGTGGTGGGTGCCGGGGGCACTCCGGCGCTCAAGTTAGTAGTATGAAATGAGCAGTAAATATGCAAATGTGAAAGCAAGGTTTGTTATTACCTTATCCTCTATGGGTGGCCGTGAGGGCAGTGATAAGAGTTTAAAGGGATGGAGTGCTCTGAGAGCACTTGTTAGAGTGTAGAAGCTTGCCAGAGAGAAAATCCAGCCCCCCTAGTATGCTGAGTTATGTATCCTTTTATAGATTTGAAAGAGTTTACTTTATAGCTGTAACAGAAGCTGGCAATGGGCCCACAGCGTGCTGACATTTTTGGCAAAGGAGCCCACAACGTGCTCTGGATTTTATCTTTCGGTCATGAAGAATATTTGCATGTGATAATATATATTGTGTTTAGGAAAAGAGAGAAACAGTCGGTGAATAATTAAGGGGGTTTGTCCTTAAGCTATTGGATTTGCTTTTGTAAATGATTTAACGTTTAATGGGCTGGATTATCGCTTTGGGCCTCACCTGGTATTGGGTTCGAATGAAAGACGATTTTGCCCTTGGACCAAATTTGGCCCGTATAAATATCATTAGCATCAGTCCACACCCAACGAACAGGCGGAGGTCTGATTTAAATAGATCGGTGACATGACTGCCATCAAAGTGTGGAGGATAACTCATATATCCACTGTGATATCTCAAGTCGAATGACCACTATGCTCGCTCAACTCGAGAAGATTCATATTGACGTTGGTGTACCATCTATTAGGAAATCTTCAGTGAGTCATTCAGTGTTCATCAAAGAAACACCTACATGTTTATACGAGTCTCCCGAGACTCATGGTTCATTGGGATAAACCATATGACCAAGTCACGATATACGACATATACTGGTCTCAGCGGATTTTATTAACCGACCTGTGTTAGTAAATCTTGACCAAGAACTTAATTTAAGGATATACAACTTATAGTGACGCTTCCCAATGTCAATTACAAACTACGTTGTAACTGCGCACTACATTGTATATCCTATGGTCTATGTCTAATATACACGTATCACTAAATCAGATTTAGTTTCAATCTAATCATAATTAGATATCTAATCGCAATTAGATCGAATATGTATATAAAAGACACGAGGTGCTACCATTAAATAAGTAATATTATGGAAAAATGAATTGTTTGTATTTATGAATAAGACATAAATACGATCTGGATTGGCACTCCGAGCACCAACCCTAACACAATTATTGCATTGAATTCTAATTAGATAACTTATAAGCATGTTACATGATTATTATGATTTCATGTTTCTGGTTTCAAATATTTTATAATTTATATTGAACTTCATGAATACGACTTTAGTTATTTTACAAGTTTGATTTTAGAGTTATTCTATCATTGTGGACAAGTTTTCCAGTATATATGTTGTTTTAAGAATCATGGCAGTTTTTATGACTTTACAGTTGTGTTTACATGTACGCAATAATATACTTGAGATTTTTTCATTGAATTAGCTTGATAGCTACATATTTTCAAAACGCCAGTGGATAGCCGTCCCCTCATGTTTAGCTTCCCAGGTTTTCTTACGTTGCCTCATGTGACACTGATCACCTCCATAGGCTTTTCATGTTCGTGTACATGTTCCCCTGCTTACGTGGTATCAGGTCCCGCTAAGTAGGTCTCACTCCCCGAGCTAAGAAGTCGGTGCAATTTTTATGTCTCACGTATTTATGTTTTAAAATTACAAGGTTTTTGCATAAATTAAATCTCTATTTTCAGTTTATAATAAAATCTTTCAGACTTTCTAAATTGTATTTGATTTTTAAAGCATTTAATCCTTTACTATTTTCACTTTAGCATTCACTCGCTGGATCTTCATATACTCGTCTCATACTCTTTAGTTTGGGTGCAAGTTACTATTTCTAGCCTCTTGTGAGGTATTTTCTTGTCCAGTGGTTCAACTCGGAGGAGATTAATAACAACTACAATCATACCACTGTAGAAATTTTACATGAGTCCACAGTTTAGAGATCATGTAATAGGGCTAGATTATTTTTCTAATGCATTCAATTAGAACATGTAAAGTTAACTTAATATATATGTATGTGTGATATGATTATATAGGATGAGATGACAATAATATACAGGTTATGAATGCATGCATGTTCACTTGATGAGCTAGAATCATGTTTCATTCATGCACATTGTTATAGAATACACAGGTTTTGTGTGGGACACAGAAACTGGGCGACGCATGCTGTCCCGGGCTCGCGGCCCGGTCAGGAGTACGGAGTAGCCACGAGGGACTAAACCGGAGAATAATGGAGTTGCAACCCGGTGTGAACCGGGAAAATGAGATTTAAGGCCGCACTCACCCCTTGCAAGGGAAGACCTCAAACCGTTGGGTTCGGAATGGTCCCTTACTTATGTCACTTGTAATGAAAGGATTTGTGTAATAATTTAATCAAGCTTAAGTAACACTTATTTCCAAGAGTATCATGCTTCTAAATTCATATGCGCAAAAATAAAACTTACACCTAAATTTGCATATATTTCACATCTAAGATTGCATGCTTGAAAATACGTCAAAGTAGCAACGAACATACAACTTCATTGGCATATGGTATTCATGGAAACACAAGCACACGCTAACCACGCAAGCACACATAAAAGCGAATCAAATAATGGCGAACATGTGATTTCATAGACATATCATACTTATACGTGCGGAAGCATAAACAAATAGACATTACATATCCATGCGTAAATAAAAGGGTTAACTAAGTACATAATGCAAAAAGACACTTAAGGATGCAATTAGGCATTAAAGTAAGCATGCTATGACGTGGTGCAAAAGAAGATAACTAATATGGACATAAACACACATGTGAGTACTTTTCCAAGTGGTACGTGGAATTGTATCCCAAGTACAGACCGCACTACCGTCCATTCGGAATCGGCTACGGAATTTATGTCTGGGTTTCCATCCAATATACCACAAGAAATAATACTCAAATGCTATCATGACATGGATATATGAATTGTAATACGTTAAGCCAAGACTAAGGGATAGATGATGCAATCAATATATGAAAGACGCGGAAAATATCGTGGTAAAGGTAGCCTTTTAGGCTTTTCTTTCCCAAAATGGAGAACCTTTTTAGTCCAACACAATAAGCCCATGCGCTTTTCATTACAATGCGTACAAAGATAAAGATAACTATATGAAACTTCGTATACCCGATTGAACACATCTTAAATTCAACCGAATATACATCAACCGACGCGGTAAAGCATCATGGTAAAGGGTTTTAACCCCTCCAAATATGGGACCTTTAATCCGACTTACTAAGCTCATGCGCTCGATCGCATCATGCATACAAAGAATAAAGACAATAATATCAAACTTAGTATGCCCGATTGAACATATCTTACATTAACCCGAACACACATCAACCGGCGCGGCAAAGCATCATGGTAAAGGGTTTTAATCCCTCCAAATAGGGGACCTTTAATCCAACTTACTAAACCCATGCGCTCGATCGCATCATGCATACAAAGAATAAAGACAATAATATCAAACTTAGTATGCCTGATTGAATATATCTTACATTCAACCGAACACACATCAACCGGCGCGGCAAAGCATCGTGGTAAAAGGTTTTAACCCCTCCAAATAGGGGACCTTTAATCCGACTTACTAAGCCCATGCGCTCGATCGCATCATGCATAAACAAGTAACATGCGTAATTTAAATGACGAATAATAAATCAAAGCAACATAAAACAAAAGAAAGTGCCGTTTACTCAAGTGGTACGTGGAGTTGTATCCCGAGTACAGATCATACTACCGTCCATTCGGAATCGGCTATGAAATTTATGTCTGGGTTTCCATCCGATATACCGCGAGAGTTGACACATCTTTCATTTTATTCCAAGGCCACAACATATAATATTTCACAATACATGCATATTTATCTACTCAAGGGCCACAACATGCATTTTAACATAATAATCATGCGAACAATACTCAATAGATAATAAAAATAAAACTGAAAATGAGTGTGAAAAATACCCTCAGGTCTAACCTTTTTTGCCGACTTTCGGACTTGCGTTTCGCGGATATCGGAAGGGTTAAAGCTCCTCACTTTTCCGGTTCACTGGTTTAGCGTATTAGCTCACTGTTTTGCTGTTTTGCTTGCTGTTTGACCTCCGTTTTACTGCTGTTTCCTCGCAGTTTTCTGGTCACTATTTTGGTTGTATTTGTTCACTGTCTTGGCGATTTTTGGAGGCTAGAGGCTGCTGTTTTTGGTGATTTTTTAGGGGGGGTTTGTGCAGTTTTTTAATGCAGTTTTGGGGTGATTTCTGGACTTTTTTGGGGGTCTAAGTTGCGGCAAAACTGGACAGAATAGGGCTGTGATGTGCGACAGTTTATGAAGCAGTGCAGTGGTCGTTTGGGGCTGTGTTTTGGGCGTGCAGTGGGGCTGTGTTTTGGGGCTGTTTTCTTGCAGTTTACGTGTGCAGTTTTGGGACAGTTAACTGGCAGTTTATGTGCGCAGTTTTGGGCAGTTTTGTGGGGTATTTTCACGTGCAGTTTTGGGTGTTATACGCGGCTGAATGGAGGTGCATTAAAGGGAGGGGCAGAAGACGTGAACTGGCTAGGGTTGCTGTGGAAATTAATGGCGTGAAGGGGAGATAATGGCGTGTTGATGGGCTGTGTACGTGGCTTCAGGGTTCCTTCAGTGGGCGTGAGTCTTTTGGTTTGCCGTGAATCAGAGTTGTTCTTTTAGGGTTACAATTTGTTGGGTTTTGCCGTGTGTGTGAGAGAGATTGGAGAGGTCTTAGGGTTGATTTAGTGTGTGTTTTATAGTTGTCAATTAGGGTTTGCATGGATAGGGATTTGTAATATCTAATTAGTGTCACAAAAGGAAAATATATATTTGATTGGGGGACAAATTTTAGTGAATTAGGAAGGTTGAATATTTGATTGGCTTGGTTTAGGAATACAATTTGTTAGATTATGAAGTCAATATTTTTAATTGGTTATGATTGATTTTAATTAGGCATAATATTTCTTTAATTTAGTATATAATATTTTAAGTTAGGAAGTTACAATATTTTAATTTGGTATAATTATATTTTATGTCTTATTTAATTTGGTAAATGGTTTAATTATTTTATTTAATTCAATTACATTATTTAATTAATATTTAATTTAATTACGTTGTATTTTGAGGGCCTTGAGCGTGTGGGCCAAGTGTGGTGGGCTATGTGTTGTGTTGGTTTGGTGAGTGGGTTTGGGCCAAGGTTAAATGGTTCTGGGTTTTTTAGGTCAAAGGTGCTTTTAAAACGGAGGTCCAACGAGCGAGCTTGGAGCTAAACATGCGGATAAAATTTAATGAAATGCCGATTCCATTCCGACAACCGTTTCCCGCAATATCCTTAACTAAAAAGGTAGTGCCTCCAACTGAGACTCATCATCGGGTTTCACATGCAAAAATGCAATGCCTACAGTCACCCCCACTTTGATGGGACTTGTGCAGTGTGTGACTTTGAACAATCCTATCAAAGTTATGCTATGCATTTTCACTTACCTGGCTCGCCAGCTGCCTCCTGACTTGCCTGCTGTCTCGACCTGAATTTGATGACGTGCCATTCTTGGCGTGCTAAACCCCGTACTTAGGGTGTCGCGGTAGTCCACAATAGTCCACACTAGTCCACGATAATCCACGGAATCCACATAGTCCACATAGTCCACGATAATCCACGGTAATCCACGGTAGTCCACGATAGTCCACGGTAGTCCACATAATCCATATAGTCCACATAGTCCACGGTAGTCCACATAATCCACAATACTCCACAATAGTCCACGGTAGTCCACAATATTTCACGATAGTCCACGGTAGTCCACATAATCCACAACACTTCAAGATAGTCCACGGTAGTCCACAATATTTCATGATAGTCCACGGTAGTCCACATAATCCACAACACTTCAAGATAGTCCACGGTAGTCCATAACACTTTACGATAGTCCACGGTAGTCCATAACATTTCACGATAGTCCTCAGTTGTCCACATAATCCACAACACTTCAAGATAGTCCATGGTAGTCCACAATATTTCACGATAGTCCACGGTAGTCCACATAATCCACAACACTTCAAGATAGTCCACGGTAATCCACAATATTTCACGATAGTCCACGGTAGTCCACATAATCCACAACACTTCAAGATAGTCCACGATAATCCACAATATTTCATGATAGTCCACGGTAGTCCACATAATCCACAACACTTCAAGATAGTCCACGATAGTCCACAATATTTCACGATAGTCCACGGTAGTCCATATAATCTACAACACTTCAAGATAGTCCACGGTAGTCCACAACATTTCACGATAGTCCACACGTCGTACCTGGCAAAACTGTTCTGATGACGCAGTGGGCCTCGACCCTAAGACACATCTCAATAACTGCAACCGACAACGGGGGCCTCGACCCTAGGATGCATCCCAATTTCGCTGACAATATGGGCCTCGACCCTGGGATGCATCCCAATAACTAATGATGATGTGAGCCTCAACCCTGGGATGCATCCCCAAACTACTGATGATGATGTGGGCCTCAACCCTAGGACGCATCCCCAAACTGCTGATAATGATATGGGCCTCAACCTTGGGACACATCCCCAAACTGCTGGTGATGATGTGGGCCTCAACCCTGGGACTCATCCCTGAAACTGATACTGATATGGGTCTTGCCCCCAGACTAATACTGATGTGGGCTTCGCCCCCAGACTGATACTGATGTGGGCCTCGCCCCCAGACTAATACTAATGTGGGCCTCGCCTCCAGACTAATACTAATGGGGCCTATCCATGCGGCCATCCGCTTCTGCAAAGGGAAAATTTCACAGGAGGAGTTTCAAAGATGGTTACCCCTTTCTCCCGAAGAGGTGATGGATCCCGATCCTATCTCGATCGCCCCGGCTCCTGAAGAGGACCGACCTGAGGCCACAGTTCTTGAAGAGATTCGGTCTGAGGCTCCTGCTCCTGCTCCTGAAGCCGTAATTTTTGGGGCCTCCCAAGTCGTCCCTGTGGAATCCATTGTCCCATCTCCCGAGGCCGAACCCAGCCAGTTGCCACCCGTACCTATTGAGGAAGAAACAATTGCCTTGCACGGGCTGAACTGTAGGGGGTAACCCGAATGGGGCCCCGTGTAATCCCGAACACACTTTATTTTTCTTGTAATAACTCTTTTTCACGACCCTATTTATGTGAATATCTTGTATACTTATATTCCACTTTTCTTTTTTGATCCTTCATGACTTGCTCCGATTGCTCTCCCAAAAACAACCACTTGAGGACCGACTCCGAGCTAGGAGAAACACTTGGCTCACTGGGGGAATGTTACGTCCCCAGTTTGAGAAGATAGACTCGGTGGGATGTAAACCCGACCCCGAGCTGGGAGGAACACTTGGCTCATTGGGGGAATGTTACGTCCCCAGTTTGAGAAGATAGACTCGGTGGGATGTAAACCTGACCCCGAGATGGGAGGAATACTTGGCTCTGGGGGAATGTTACGTCCCCAGACCAAAAAAGACAGCCTCGGTGGGACGTAACCCGACCCCGAGCTGAGAGAAACACTTGGCTCTAGGGGAATTTTACGTCCCCAGACCAAAAAGACAGACTCGGTGGGACGTAACCCGATCCCGAACTGAGAGAAACACTTGGCTCTAGGGGAATGTTACGTCCTTAGACCAAAAAGACAGACTCGATGGGACGTGACCCAACCCCGAGCTGAGAGAAACACTTGGCTCTGGGGGAATGTTACGTCCCCAGACCAAAAAGACAGACTCGGTGGGACGTGACCCGACCCCGAGCTGAGAGAAACACTTGCCTCTGGGGGAATTTTACGTCCCCAGACCAAAAAGACAGACTCGGTGGGACATAACCCGACCCCGAGTGATAAGTGCATGAAAATGTACTTTGAAACACCATTTATTCGAGTTTATTGTTATGTATTTAGTTCTATATATTATATTTTATTATATAATTTTTATTATTATTTTAATTTAGAAACTGTTTATTATTTATTTTAATTTAATAATTTTTGTTTCTTTTTATTATCTTAGGAAATAGAACGAACAAGACAAATCCTTAAAGAAAGAGAATTGCAAGTTCACGTGAAATTGGAAAGAGAGAGGAGTTGCAATTTGACCAAACAAGAAAAAGTGGCGTGAAGGATTCAATACAAGAGAGATATGTTGACCATTAAATACAAGCAATTAATAGGAATTAGGTTTCAATTTATTTATGGCAAAAACAAAAAAGGGCCTGCTGCGTGAACAATTATAAAAGCAAGCCACGTGAATAAAAAAGGAGTTCTCCACGCGTGAAGCAGCCTAGGGCTGCTGCCGAGAGAACAAAGAGAGAAGAGGCCCGTCACGCGTGAAGCGATTTAGAAAGGCAGGAGGCTGCGGAAGGCAGCTGCGCATAAGAGAAAAATAAGAGCAGTGCCGAGAGTTCAGAGAAGAAATCAGAGTCCAGAAGCCGGGACGCGGAGCTGTGATGATTCAGAGCAATATATCTTTCAAATCCCAGGCTATTTTTATTTCTTTTATGGAGAACTAATCCCCTAGGCAAAGCTAGTGATGAACTCTTGTGTTGGATTTTATTATTTATGTTTTTGATTCCTACGAACCTTTTTATCGTTTAATAAAATTAATGTTTATTGTTTTCTATTATTTTTCGATTTATTAATCCAGAAATTATATTTTGTCAAATCTCATATAGATCCAGTCATGCTTCTTCTATGTGTGGTTTGCGAATTTAATTGTGACTGGTAAAGTTGTTTTGCGTGTTGGTCTTCTGCTGCAGTATTGCCTGAGAGTATATTATCGACGTTAGATAGCTCGTAACGATGGTTTTTGTGTGTTGTTAACATAGGGAAAATAATCATTAATTACCTTAGATTTTGAATATGTGTAGAATTGAATATTTTCCGGTTGTTGGTTTGGGATGTGAAACCTT
>SKCR01045857.1:0-51975 GCA_019454045.1 Zanthoxylum bungeanum
CCCTTTCAAGTTTCCAATCTCCAAAATTAATATATCAAGTCCAATAATTGCCCTTATTTGATCCACGTTTCATCCTAAATGATTTCATTGAGTCCCGATATTATTTTATCTGCAAAATAAAATAAAACATATCAAAACGTTCATCAAACCCAAGAAACTAAACAAAATATTAAGTAAAAGGGGCGGTAAATATTGATATATTTTCCGCTCATCATTATTCGATCCTTGGGGCCGTAGAAACTCCAACATAGCATGGCCTTAGAGCCCTAATGTCATGGTGATTTTTGATTTTTTAGACCATTGGATGTGTTTAAAATGTATGAATATATTGATTTGTGATCTAATTGGATTGAAATCAAAATCGGATATAAAATGCCCAAAATGCTGTGAGATATAGAAGCATGTTATGAGTTGATTTTGCTTCAATTGTGTTGGACATGAATTGAATATAATAAAGCATGATTAATTAATTAAATTGGTGTTTTGGAAATGTTAATTTAACTAATTAATTATGCTATACACTTTAATTAAAAAATTATGATATTTGGAATATTGTAATTTAATAAATTAGTCTTTAATTTAGAATTGGGCTATTATTGTTATATTAGGCCTAATGGGCTTGGTTGGTCCAAGTTGGTTAGAACAATTGGATTGGATCCAAATTGGGCCTAAAACCATTCCGTTAAGTCCAAATATAATAAATGCGCCTTTAAATATTTAATTGGGCCTAATGGGCCGAAATTAATTTTATGGCAAATAGGGTGATTCCTTTATTGGGCCTTGGCATTTGGGTTTGACCCATATTGGCCAAAGCCCATGCCTTATGAATTAATTAAAAGCCCATTGGACTTTAATTAAATTGACATTGGATGTTATTGACATTTGAGACCCATTAAGATTAGATTTAGAATCTAAGTCGTAAAGGCACATTAATAAAGTGTAATTATTTAATTTGGAATTAAATATGAATTAGTATTGAATACAAATTAAATTGGATTTAAAATTTTAGTTCGATATAATTCAAGAATACGCACTTTGAGTACTTATTCTTAAACGAGTTGGACTTGCACAAATCAAATCATTGTTTGAACATTGGATGATCACTTAATTCAAAGATTAATTAATTGGATTAGATTGATTGAATAACATGCTTTGTGTGAATACATGGATGTATTGTATGAATAATATATATCAGATGGATATTAGATGGGTGATGGCAATTATGGAAATTATTGTAATAAATTTAGAATTTATTAATTGAACCTGCGTGTCCAGCCTTTATCTCTTGACTCTTTGTATTCTCTTCTCACCAATTCCCCTAAATGTAAATGAGGTTTCTTTAATGTATTATGTAATTGGATAGAAGTTAGAATAGTGCTAGCCGCGGAGAGGAAATTGAGAGATTTCTTCTAGGAATAATTTTCTCAATATCCATCCGCATATCGTTATTATTTTAATTCGTGCTTATTATGCTTTTAGAATGCATGCTTAAGGGTGTATGATGAGACCTAATCAAAGATAATAAATTGGTTGCCAATTTACGGGAAAAACCCTCAAACTAATATTAAGCGAATTCATTCCATTGAGTGGTTCTCTCTCAAGATCCAAGATTGGCATTTGTTTGTTGGCCAAAGTCAAGATCAATGTCCATCGCAGATGTGTTTGAACCACGAAAGCTTTGTTCCATATCGCATGTCTTGGGCATGTTGTGATTTGTTGGCCAAAGTCAAGGTCACTTCTTGTTCATCGACGTGGATTACGAAGCTTTCTCACTGTCAATGGGTCCCGCTTAACTAAAATCATTAAGCTTGTTGAGCCAAAGCCAAGGCTTAGTTGATTCAGAGGAAAATGTTAGGAAAATATATTGGATATATTGGCATATATATTGTATATATGTTTTGGACTTGGAGGTAAACCTACCGGATCTAGGAATTGGATGAGATCCAATTGATCTTAGAGATCTACCTAGTTAAATATCATACAGCTTGTTGGCCAAAGTCAAGGATGTGTGTTATTTAACGAGATCCTAGCCTACTAGGAAACTAGGTTTCCCGAGTACTCAACAGAGGATTAGAGGCTCGCCGAAAAATAGTCGGAGGCCAGTATTGAATTTGCAATTTCGTTCAAATACTTACCAATACGCACTTTCAAATTATTTTCGTCGTTATATATTTATTAGTTGGACTAATATTTTTTTTATTGTAACAGTTGGACTGTACCCAAAAATCGTTAATTGAATAGTTAGACTATTGCAATTAAAATGGCTGGAAAGATCAACGTTAGTGACATTATCATGGGCGAAAATGACTTTAATGGTGCGAACTTTCCTGACTGGGATATGAACCTTATGATTTTCCTGGGGGCCGAGGATATGCTCTATATGATAGAGAGACCTCTCGGGCCTAAGCCCGGAATTGACCAGCCGCTTGAGCTTGAGCTTTGGAAGACTCACATTGATGACAACTCATCTGCTCAATCCGTCATGCTCGCTGTAATGACCCTTCAATTTCGTCACCAGAACAAGGGATTGGATCCCTATACTATGATGGCAAAATTGAAGGACCTTCACCGATCTAACCTTAGATCGCTAAAGTATGAATTACAGAAGAAGCTCTTTCACTCTCGAATGTTAGAGGGTACATCTGTCGAGCACCATGTGTCACAGATGATTGCTGACATCGAACAGCTGGGTCAGCTACGCATAACCTTTGAGGCTGAGACTTCTATAGATTTGATCTTATAGTCTCTTCCTGATAGCTGGAGCGGGTTCATCATTAACTACAATATGATGAACCAGGACCATACTCTTGGAGAGTTGATGGCAATGCTGCGTGAAGAAGAAAAAGAGCTATTAAAGGGAAAAAAAAAAAATGCGAGGCGCACTTCACTTCAACATCTCAGTCTGCCAAGGCTTGGCCAAAGGCTACTGGAGGTGTAAAGAAGAAGAAGAAGAAAAAGAAGAAGAAGAAGAAGAAGAAGAAGAAGAAGAAGAAGAGAAGAAGAAGAAGAAGAAGAAGAAGAAGGCAATGCCAAATCCTCAAAGTCTTCTGGGAAGGCTAAGGACAAATCCCAAGATGTCTGCCTACAATGTGGCAAACGAGGTCACTGGAAGCGTGAGTGCCGTGAGTACAAGGCGCACATTGTACGGGCCAAATTTGGACCCAAGGGTAAAATCGTCTTTCACCTTAAATCCAACAATATACAAGGCCCGAAAGTAAAGACCAGGCCCAAAGAATTCTGTATTATTGGATTACAATTGAGCCATAAGCTTAAGGACAAAACCTCTTAATTATATCAACCACTTTTCCCCACTCTGCCTAACACAAGGCATATTCTCACATGCTCAAACTTTTATCAAATGTCTGGGCACGTTGTGGGACTTATGCCAGCTACCAAAGACGATCCTTTTCATCTATAAATAGCAACGCAATTCAAGAAACAAGAGGGGGAAGTGGGACTTCTCTCTTACTAGCTTACGCTCTCTGACACAAGCTCTCTCAGAGTTCTCCATCCCCCTGATACACTTACCACCGCCCTCACGGCCACCCAGAGAGGTCAAGGTAACATCAAACCTTGCTTTTCACATCTACATATTTACTGCTCATTTCATACTACTGACTTGGGCGTCGGAGTGCCCCCGGCACCCACCACACCGGTGGGTAGTCTGCTCCCGCTCACTCTACTTTTATCTTGCAGGATCGCTAATGCCCCCAACCTACAAATTCTGATTGTGGACCTCGGCCGAAAACCAGCGTCCACAGTTTGGCGCCCACCGTGGGGGCTTAGCGATTCATAGCAAGCAAAAATCATTCAGTCTACAATCCTTACAAACAGACACCAGATCTTGTGGTGGCATAATGAGCCATTCTACAAAACAATCACAATCAATGAAAGATGAAAAATAAGCCAAGTAAACTCCAGTACTAATTTCCAATAGTATCTGGAACATAATTCATTCTTCGGCCACTCAGAGGCGTGAGGCTACAACTCTTTTCAAACTATCTTATCAACCCAATTTCTTGGAAGCATTCAAGAATATGGAAAATGAAAATCAACCATCAAACGAAAATCCATTTAATCACCAAAAAGAAAGCCATCACATTTCTCCAATCGACCTATCACGACAAGTCACATCACCCATGTGTAAAGAAATGTTGCAGTAATTCTTTCCAGTCTACCTGGAGTTAAACTACCAAGAATGAAAAGCCGAATCGAGACAACATCACAACACTCTTTCCCTACAAATCATCAGCTCCCAAAGATGTGATAGAATACCACTCGCCAGATCATTTTTGTAAAACTACATTCAAATAAAGTTGATTGTGGGGTTCACTTGACAAAGCCACATGTAAAGGATAAGTGGTCCATTAAACAAAGAACCATGCATAGGCCAAGTCACATGGGATCCAAATTTATTAAAAATAATCGAGTCTCATTCGACACTACAAGATAAGTACAGTGGAAATAATACCCCCCTTTATTCCATTCTTCACGGACCATCCTATATGCATAAACATCACGCGCCTACAAAAGATGCAAGCTCACCACCATTCACATTGAAAAACCCACACTACACTCCTTCATGTAGAAAGAAACAAAACAAGCATGACCCGACCAACATACGCGAAAAATAGCCCATACCACCACATACGCGCTATACTGCCCATGTGACTCATAAAAGCTAAGAACAAAGCTTATTAAATGCCAAGCAAGAGGCAGAAGCTCCCATACGACCCATACAAAATTTTGAAACCAAATAAGAAGCAAAATTCATGAATCCTACGTCGGTTGGATCAATTTACCATTGCTGAAGAGATTGCCAACGGCTGAAATTAAAGCCCATTTATCCTAAAGGTATCGAAGCCCAGGCATATGCGCATAATAGATCTAAGACCTTCACGTGCCCGGCCTATTCAGCGAAGAGCCCATCACCAAGCTCACACGACAAGACCAAAAACCACCCAGCTCACCAATTACATGCTATTGCCGAGAATCCCACATCAATCATTTAGGAAGAAGATAGGTGAAAACCCTACCCCACATCGATTGTTGCAAAGAAGGGCTGTTATGCAACATTCCATGCAACCCCCTCACATATTAGTGAAAAGAAACGCATGCAACTCAATAATAAACATCAATTAGCCCGCACTTAGAAAGGTCATCCGTAGCCAGCAAACATAGCAGAACTTCCCATGCTCCAACAATGATTAAAATCAAACTGAATTCAAGATCAAACTGACTCATCATCATACCCCTGCGTAGACCGATTTGCATCAGACGTAATTAATCAAAGACGCACACAGTGACCCCTCACACAGAGAGACGTTGTAGCACACTATCATGCGCCAGGAATCAAGCGTGAACATGTGTTAAGTAAGTCCCACATCGATTATTTTCATGAAGAGCAAGGGAATGAATAAAACAAAACCAACTCACGTAGCGCATGGTGAGCGAAGCCAATGATAAACGAATATGCAAGTAAGAAAAGTCCACTCGACATAATATGATGATTGCCGAATAGAGTTCTTCCTTTATTCCAATAATTTTAATTTTAAAAGCACAAGACATTATTGTATCAAGCGACAGACTGAAAGACATTAATATATTACTTACTCCCATTCGACATGTAACACAAATTGCCCAATATCAAATATCTTCAGCCCTTCCACTTCATAAGTGTAGAAACGGCCCATTAGCTATCATACATCAGCCTAAAGTGGAAAGCCACTCACGCTTGAAGCCATAAATGTGCAGACTAGCCCACTCACGTCCATCAACCTATGACCAAATGCAAGTCTACAATGGCAACATGCCGAAACCTTCAACCCAACATTCAAAAATTGAAATCCAAAGTGGGCCGAAAGCTTGTCCCACAAGCTGAAATAGGCCAGCCTAAAGTATCAAAACAAGCCCTAAAAAGAACCCAAAAAGCACAATAATCACATGAAGACAATAAGTTCAAACAAAAGCTGCTGCATGCTACATTATTCTTCATGGACTAATCACGCCATAAATACAAGCATCTTCACGTGATCAATAGAGTGCTTTGGCTTGGCATTTTTGACTCTACATACGAGCATCTTCACTTGTAGCATGGAATGATTATATGAAAGCATGAACACAAAGCCAAGCAACAAAAAACTATTATCCACATACTATAAGGTGGATGGCTATCAACTTCAGGCAACATGGAAAACTCCCATCTCTCCTAAACTACTTGGAATGATTATCAACTCCTCCAGATTAAGTCAAAGGTTAGTCATCATCTCCATACTACGTTAATTTAATATTGTCAATTTCAGACTACATAGAGAATCTTCTATCATGCCTAGTAGAATGAAGAACCCCATTGGATCTCCTTTAGGTCCAATCGACCAACCTTTAGGTAGTATGGAAATTCTATATGACTTTCATCAAAGTTCATTTCATTGTAGTATCATTGACCTTATTCAAGTATTGTATAATTAGTAATGACATCGATAAGCATCAATTTCTTCCATACTACATATTAGGGTAATCATTTCCATACGTAGTATGGAGATTACCATCCATTATAGACTTTATTGATAGATTTCCATAAACTCTTGAGAGCATTGGAAAAGTCTCATGAACCTTATCAGGTCCATTCGACAATAGTCTCATGGATAGGTAGAATGAAGATTCCTATGAACTTTCATCAGGTCCATTCGACCAACTCCATTCGACAGTAGTCTCGTAGAATGGAGATGACATTGATGGCTTTAATCAAGTTTATCTATTATAGTCTCTTGGACCTTCATCAACTCCATTCGACTACTTCACTCGACAGTAGTATTGTAGAAGTGTGAAGAGTAATGACCTTGATAGATATTCTTCAAGTTCATTCTGTTATAGTCTCATGGACCTTCTTCAGGTCTAGTATAATGAGTGATGACCTTTGACTTTCATCAGGTCCATTCGACCAACTCCATTCGACAGTAGTCTCATAGAATGGAGATGACATTGATGGCTTTAATCAAGTTTATCTATTATAGTCTCTTGGACCTTCATCAGGTCCATTCGAAAAACTTCATTCGACAGTAGTATTGTAGAAGTGTGATGAGTAATGACCTTGACAAATATTCTTCAAGTTCATTCTACCATAGTCTCATGGACTTTCATCAGGTGTAGAGAATAAGTAATTTCATTCTTTGGATTTTCATAAAATCCATTCGACAAGTCCAGTCGATAGTAGTCTCATAGAAGAATGAGAGGTGATGACTTGCATCAAGTTCATTTCATTGTAGTATCATGGGCCTTCTTCAGATCTAATATAGTGTAATGACCTTCTTGGACTTCCATCAAGTCCATGCGACATGTCCATTCGACAGTAGTCTCTTGACCTTCATCAGGTCTTGTAGTATGAAGATTCACATAGATATTCATTAGGTTCATTCGACTGTGCCTTATGGACCTTCATCAGGTCCATTTGATAGTCCATTCGACAGTAGTATCATGGACCTTCATCAGAACTAGTAATATGAGAAGGAAAGACTCTCATAGACCTTCTTCAGGTCTAGTAGAGTAAAGATCCTCATTGACTCATATTAGATCATGTAGAATGAAGAATGAAGACCCCCGTGGATCTTCATCATATACGGAATCTGTAGACTCCTATGTACCTTCATCAGGTATATTGAAATATGTAAACTTTACTTTGACCTTCATAGAGTCGGGAGGATTAAACTCCCATATACCCACATTAGGTATAGTGGAGTGTGTAGACTTTCTTGGACCTTCATCGGGTAATGTGAACTCTGATGTACTTTTTCAAGTGTTGTAGAATGAAATCTTCTTAGACTTTCATCAAATCTAGTATCTGTAGACTCCCTTGTACCTTTATCAATATGTATGGTCGTCTTGATACATAAGACAATGAAACATCCTCTATATGGAACATGCCCATTTGACTCAGGAAGAGTCAAGTTGAAGATCTGGCCTTCATCTGGTCAGACGATATTGTAGATTCCCCTGGTCCTTCGACCCGTAGTATGGGGATTATCCTGACCTTCATCTGGTTCAGTCGACCGGGGACATCCCCCATTGGCTCATGTAGAGTCAAGTTGAAGTCCTGACCTTCATCTGGTCAGACGATATTGTAAATTCCCATGGTCCTTCGACCCGTAGTATTGGGATTATCCTGACCTTCATCTGGTTCAGTCGACCGTGGACATCCCCCATTGGCTCATGTAGAGTCAAGTTGAAGACCAGACCTTCATCTGGTCAGACGATATTGTAAATTCCCCTGGTCCTTTGACCCGTAGTATGGGGATTATCCTGACCTTCATCTGGTTCAGTCGACCGGGGACATCCCCCATTGGCTATTGTAGAGTCAAGTTGAAGACCTGACCTTCATCTGGTCAGACGATATTGTAGATTCCCCTGGTCCTTCGACCCGTAGTATGGGGATTATCCTGACCTTCATCTGGTTCAGTCGACCGGGGACATCCCCCATTGGCTCATGTAGAGTCAAGTTGAAGACCTGACCTTCATCTGGTCAGACGATATTGTAAATTCCCCTGGTCATTTGACCCGTAGTATGGGGATTATCCTGACCTTCATCTGGTTCAGTCGACCGGGGACATCCCCCATTGGCTCATGTAGAGTCAAGTTGAAGACCTGACCTTCATCTGGTCAGACGATATTGTAAATTCCCCTGGTCCTTTGACCCGTAGTATGTGGATTATCCTGACCTTCATCTGGTTCAGTCGACCGGGGACATCCCCCATTGGCTCATGTAGAGTCAAGTTGAAAACCTGACCTTCATATGGTTAGACGATATTGTAAATTCCCCTGGTCCTTTGACCCATAGTTTGGGAATTATCCTGACCTTCATCTGGTTCAGTCGACCGGAGACATCCCCCATTAGCTCTTGTAGAGTCAAGTTGAAGACCTGGCCTTCATCTGGTCAGAATACATTGTAGATTCCTCTGGTCCTTTGACCCATAGTATGAGGATTTTCCTGAACTTTCATCTGGTTCAGTCGACCGGGGACATTCCCCACAGCTAAATGTCAAGCCAAGTTGAAGACTTGGACTACTCTTAGTCCAAAAGACATTGAATTCTCTCTATCGTATGTAACATGAACTATGCACTCTCAACATGTACTTTTACATCTTGTTTCGTTCGACACGTATAAAATACTCTCTAAATCAAGAACTTCTTGACTTAGAGAGTAGGGGACAAACTGTACGGGCCAAATTTGGACCCAAGGGTAAAATCGTCTTTCACCTTAAATCCAACAATATACAAGGCCCGAAAGTAAAGACCAGGCCCAAAGAATTCTGTATTATTGGATTACAATTGAGCCATAAGCTTAAGGAAAAAACCTCTTAATTATATCAACCACTTTTCCCCACTTTGCCTAACACAAGGCATATTCTCACATGCTCAAACTTTTATCAAATGTCTGGGCACGTTGTGGGACTTATGCCAGCTGCCAAAGACGATCCTTTTCATCTATAAATAGCAACGCAATTCAAGAAACAAGAGGGGGAAGCAGGACTTCTCTCTTACTAGCTTACGCTCTCTGACACAAGCTCTCTCAGAGCTCTCCATCCCCCTGATACACTTACCACCGCCCTCACGGCCACCCAGAGAGGTCAAGGTAACATCAAACCTTGCTTTTCACATCTACATATTTACTGCTCATTTCATACTACTGACTTGGGCGTCGGAGTGCCCCCGGCACCCGCCACACCGGTGGGTAGTCTGCTCCCGCTCACTCTACTTTTATCTTGTAGGATCGCTAATGCCCCCAACCTACAAATTCTGATTGTGGACCTCGGCCGAAAACCAGCGTCCACACACATGAAGGAAATCAAAGCGGGCATGGCATCGGCGTCATGTATGTTTGTTATTGACATAACCATGTCTACTTCTAGTTTAAAAAATTGGATTTTTGATTCTGGTTGTGGTACTCATATATGTACTGATGTGCAGGATCTACAGATTAGCAGGAGACTGACTTTAGGAGAGATAGACCTTCGAGTTAGAAATGGGACTAGAGTCACCGTTTTGGCTGTTGGGACCTACATTTTGGAACTGCCCTCGGGGCATGTACTAAATCATCAGACTGTTATTATGTACCTAGTTTGACTAGGAATATTATTTATGTATCTTTATTAGCCCAATATGGGCATACTTTTGTATTCAGAAACACTGGGTGTTTTGTGTATAAAAATGATATTGAGATATGTAGTGCTGATGTGAATAATGGTCTTTATATTTTGAATATAAATCAATCTCAAACATATAATGTAACAAACAAAAGGCTTAAATTAAGTAACAAAGATGAAACTTATATGTGGCATTGTCGTCTAGGACACATTAACAAGACTCGCATATCCATCCTTTCAAAGAGTGGTTACTTGGACGGATTTGATCCAAATTCATTTGACGTTTGCGAATCTTGTTTATTAGGTAAAATGCCTAAAACACCTTTTAGCGGTAAAGGTGCACGTGCCACCGAACTGTTAGCTCTCGTTCATAGTGACGCATGTGGGCCCATGTCTAGCCAGGCTAGAGGTGGATATGAATACTTCGTAACCTTTATGGATGATGTATCGCGTTATGGTTATATGTATCTTATGAGACACAAGTCGGAAACCTTTGAGAAATTCAAAGAGTTTCGACACGAAGTAGAAAAACAGACCGGCAAAAGTATTAAAACATTACGGTCGGACTGTGGTGGAGAATACTTAAGCAATGAGTTTCTCGATTACTTGAAAGAATATGATATTCTTTCACAGTGGTCTCCTCCCGGAACACCTCAATTAAATGGTGTGTCCGAACGGAGAAACCGAACTTTGTTGGACATGGTAAGGTCAATGATGAGTCGCACTGAGCTACCTATTTCCTTATGGGGATATGCATTGAAAAGTGCAATACCTATTTTGAATAAGGGTCCGTAAAGTCTATTGAACAGACTCCATATGAAATATGGACAGGAAGAAACTGGGTTTCTCATTCCTGAAGATTTTGGGTTGCTGGGCATACGTTAAACATTTGGATGGTACCAAACTAGAACCCAAATCGGATAAGTGTCTATTTGTAGGTTATCCTAGGGAAACCAAAGGATATTACTTCTACAACCCACAAGAGAACAAAGTATTTGTTGCTCTACATGTGGTTTTCCTCGAGAAGGAATTCCTAAATGCAATGGTAAGTGGGAGGAAAGTAGAACTCGATGAAAATCAGAGTGATAATGTTCCTGGCACAGAACCCTTAACGGAACATGAACAGTTCATCAGGGATGAGACTGTACCACAATATTTGAATACACAAGAACCGGGTAGGTCGGAGAGAGTCAGAAAATGACCTGAGAGATATGGGTTTCTGATCTCACCTCATGTGGATATAATCTTATTGAGGAAGACGAACCGACTACATATGAGGAAGCGATACAAGGTATCGACTCTGGTTTATGGCAAGATGCCATGAAATCCAAAATGGATTCCATGTACACCAACCAAGTTTGGACACTGGTTGATACACCAGAAGGCGTAAAGCCTATTGGTTACAATAGGTCTTCAAGAAGAAGACTGACATGGATGGCAACATACAAACGTACAAAGCTAGGCTTGTAGCGAAAGGGTATCGTCAACGACATGATGTCGATTACGACGAAACTTTTTCACCTGTTGCCATGATTATTAATCTTTTATTGAGGAAGACGAACCGACTACGTATGAGGAAGAGATACAAGGTATCGACTCCGGTTTATGGCAAGATGCCATGAAATTCGAAATGGATTCCATGTACACCAACCAAGTTTTGGACACTGGTTGATGCACCAGAAGGCGTAAAGCCTATTGGTTACAAATAGGTCTTCAAGAAGAAGACTGACCGGCGTAAACACACACGTATAACGCAAGCGCACGTATCGTTCAACTAGTATAAAAATATCGATCGCACGAGGACTTAATAGCTAAACTATTAATTTTATGAGGTCAAATGATTACTAATATCTAACAAGTTGATTGATTGATTTGAAATGGTGACGATTCTAAATTTAAAAGCAAGTAAATAAAATAGTCGAAAAGGTTTTAAGATAATTCAATATTAAAAACTATCTAGGGTTGTGATTTCTTCCAATATCATTTTAAAGATGAAGTGGTTATCTTAAGTTGGGTAATATATTGATTTATTAACCTGGAACACTAAATTATGTGTAAGCCTCTGTCGATGGTCAGACACAAATACCCAATTTAACCCAATTGAATCATATGTCTATGTCAACAAATTATCTGGATTCATTAAGTTTAAGTTCCAATTATGGCTACCCCCGCCCGACAGGTATATTCCTATCCTGTAAGGAATCTATTAAAGGGTTATCTATCCTCAAGGAAGATCGTGGGCTATTGAGTCTAAGGCTAAAACCTAAAATCCCTATGTCTAGTTCATTTTAGATTTACCAGATCAATTTTATTAATGGCCAATTAATGAAAAAGCATTAAGTTTAAGACTCAATAAATAAATCTTTATATTACCCAAGCTATAATCTAACCCTTATAAAACGGTGATATTAGATTTCATCACAACCCCAGATAACTAATTTAGTTACAACACATAACTAGGGCTAGTAAAAACTTGAAAATAAAACATAAAGTAAAAATGCGGTAAAGTAAATACTGAAAAGTAAATTACAATAAAATAAAATGCTAGGTAAAGGAATTACTTTTACTACTACTAATTTAGATATCTCCCATAAAATAATATATAAACTGTGATTCTTTTTCCAACCAGCCATATAGGCGGTAACCTGATTAAGTCAAATAAGTCCAACCAGCCATAAAGGCGGAACCAAAATTAAATTACCAACCGACCAATCTGGCGGTATCCATTATTAGTCAGGTTTAAATCAGATTAAAATGAATTACCAACCGACCAATCTGGCGGTATCCTTTTTAAGTCAATATTTTAAATAGTGAATATATTATTTTTAAGGGAGATAAATCTAAATAGTAACAGTAAAAATTACCTTTCACCCTAGCTGGGGGAGTTACCTCCTCATGTAAATAATAAAAACTGTAAAAAGTGAAAAGTAAAAAGTAAAAATTAAATTACTATATTAACAAAACATAATTAAAATTAATTACAAAACTAAAAACTAAAAAAAACTAAAAACCAAAAGAAAGTAGAGAGAGAAACTCTCTCTTTAGAAAGATTATAAGAGAGAGAGGGGTGCCCTGAATTCTGAAATCTCGAGCTCTATTTATAGGCCTCGGTAGGATCCAGCGTCGCGACGCCAGGTCCTTAGTGTCGCGACGCCGGATTTGTCGACGTGGCACGCTCTGGTTCGCTGGTTTGAAGATTCTGGATAAGATGATAAGGTGACACGTGGCAGAGTGGTTGGGCTTCAATTATTATGACACGTGGCGGCTTCTGATTGGTCGCTGAGATTCTTATCCGCCACGTGTCAGATAAGGATATGATACTCAATTATTGATGCTGACATGGCGCTGATGTGGCGGTAACGTGGCGACGACGTGGCGACACGTGGGAAAGAGACTGTCGGCACCTTAGAATTGCGACACGTGTCGACACGTGTCACGCTGTGATTGGTTGATGCTGACGTGGCAAGTTGACTTGGTTGACCTTGTGACGTGGCGGATGACGTGGCGTGACACGTGGCGAAGTTAAATTTTTTGACCGATGACATGGCTGATGACGAGGTGACACGTGTCAACTCTGAGTGTCGGCAGCATATGATGATGACACGTGGCACGGCGCACGTTAGTAGGTCGGCTGTGATGGTGACACGTGGCACGGCGCATTTTAGCAAAGTCAAACTTTTCTCAGATTCTGATTTGTGGACCCGGCGCACGTTAGCACTGTTCGGCGTATTTTAGACGTCGCGACGCGGAAGTCTGGGCTTCGCGACGCGCAAAAGACCAAAATATCCCTGTTGACGCATTTTTGTCCGTTTTTGCCCCAAATTGCCTCCAATGCTTTCCAAACTATTTTTTTATCTACAAAATAACAAAACACAAACATATCAAAACGTTCACAAAACTCAAGAAACTATACAAAATATTAGGTTAAATGAGTGGGAAATAGTGATATAAATACCACTCATCACACCCCCCAACCTAACATTTTGCTAGTCCTCGAGCAAAACATAAAATAAAATAACATAAATAAATTAACTAAGCCACTTTCGTAGGGATCACGATTGCATTTAGCGTATGCAACAAGCCTTTAACCCCTAGGTGTCCCTAGTGGACGAGTTGTAGTCTCGTGAGGGTTTACAGCAATGATACCCACAAACATTTTTACAAAAGTAAAAAGTTAGTTAAAACTAATGCACACAAAAGCAAAAAGACAAGAGAAAAGAGAATAAAGATGTTAGTGACTAATCAGGTGAAACTTCTACTCCAAGTTACTAGTTGTTTTGTTTTATTTTAAATTACTGAATAAGTAAATTCTCCGATTATTTTTACCATTCTTTATATACACAGCCAACAAAATATTAATCAACTCATTTTTGCCCACAACAGTCATAAGTGCAGTTGATAAGAGAGTAATATTTTTGTCCTAAAGTTCTATCAGATTTCACACCTTTTTTGTAGCAATGGAATAATTTTTCTCATTTTTCTGATTTTTTCTTTGATTTTTTTTTATTTTATATACAATATCTTCCATCTATGTAACGAGTGTTAGGTCGGTGGCTCCCAAACCAGTTGGCTTTAGGGCACCAGGTGTTAAGACACCCCTACGGACTTAATTACTCAGATTTCAGATATATATATTTTTGCAGCATCTTTGATCCATGTAACGAGCTTTGGGCCAGTGACTCCCAAACCAGTTGGTTTTAGGGCACTAGGTGTTAAAACACCCTACAGACTTAATAACTCGGATCTCAGAAGTTTTTTTTTTTTTTTTTTTTTACTCCACTGCTTTTTGAGATGTTTCCTCCAATTAAACTAGAGCACTGAATATTACAAACTTTTCAATTTTAGCTTATGTCCGTATGTTACTATATATGTTGATAATATCTATCAATTGAGCATATGAAGATTCCTTTTAGTCCGTTTTAAGGAGAATTCACAAATTAAATAATTTAAAAGGAAATAAACAAAAATTAACTTGTTTCGAAATAGGCTTGAGATACGTCTCAGGAGTGGAAACTCCTTACTCAGCTATCTCTTACCAATTTCACATTTTTAGTCAAATTAAAAATACAAAAACTCAAAATATTTTTGTAATTTTTTGAAAATTTTTCAATTTTTTTGTATTTTTCGAAAAATTTTGGACTAAAAATAAAAACAACACAAAAACTAAAAACAAGGTACTGATCAACTAATTCCCTCCCCCAAACCTAAATGAGACATTGTCCCCAATGTCTTAAACAGTAAAAGAGAGTTAGAAGATAATACCTGGTTAGCTGAAATTCTACAGGAAATTAAAGGTTAAGATCCAGATTAACCCGACGCCTCTTACCACGATCGTCCTCGGACCAATTTATCTTTGAAAGAATAGGGTCAACTTGTGGTTCATAGGCTATGAGTTGGTCTATTAGATCCGGAGCAGTTCTGGCAGTGAAGAGGAGTTCTTTCATAGGTTTTGACACGAACCCATTTCTTCGAGCATCATCAAGAAACACACAAAGAAAATCATAAAATCCATCAACATTAAACAGTCCAAGTGGTTTCTGGTGTATGTTCAGGTTCGCCCAAGATAGTACTATAAAAATTTCCTCCAATGTGCCCAAGCCACCTGGCAAAGCAATAAAAGCATCAGCACGGTTAATCATTTCTACCAGTCGTTCAGACATACCTGACACGATCAGTTCCTCTCCGTTTGATGATCCAATAAGATTTGCCTCTGCCAAGGGTTTTGGGATGATTCCCAAAACATACTGCCTCCTTCCTGTACAGCCTTTGAAACGATCCCCATAAGTCCAAGATTGCCTCCGCCATATATTAAGTGCATATTCCTTGCAGCTAAGACTCGACCCAATTCCTGTGCTGCTTCTATGTATTGTGGTTTAGTACCAACACTACTACCGCAAACACACAAATGTTTTCAACTCGTCTTCTTGAAGTGGCTTCCATTTTTATGTTTTTCTCTTAACTCTGGATGCCTTCAAAGTGCAATGACGAGTTGAATTTATAATACCTGAAAAGGGTGAGTAAAAATAGCACAAGTATCTTCCAAGGACGATTAGTAGCGAAATAATATCGTGATAGTCAAAAAGGTCTGGATCCTGTCGGAGAAAATAAAAGAAAACAACAAAACAAATCACAATTATTAAGAAAAGACAAAGAGATATAATATTTACAAGAAAAGTAACGGCTTGATTGACGTCTATGCGTCAGGGACAAGCTTCCCATCCAATTTTCTTATAAATTGGCAAACAGGGTCTTTTTGAGTCAGATTCCCGAGACTTAACAGTTGTCTTTCTTTTAGAAATTGTGTATGTAATTTGCGAATGGCTATATGAACAAATCCACTGGGATGCGTCTCAAGAGTCGAAGATAGATCATCTAAAGACTCCTTACTCAAGCCATCCCTAATGAATTTAATTTTGTCTTCGCGATTATCAGACACCATTCCTAAAGAACGACAACGAGTGTTGCAATTAAATCGTGCACATTTGAAACAAACACCCATTTGCTTAGCTCTACGTTTCTTTGCATAGGTGCTTCTTCCAAAACCAGGCAGATGTGAAATAAAAGAGTCAGAAGACTCACCTGCCAATCGGACTCGTGCTTCAATTACCCAACGAATATCATTAGGAATACCATGGATCGTCAGTAGTCTCATTCGTTCCAAGCGAGCTTTGTAAACTTTCATCAGAGATTTTTGAGGGAGAGAAGGAAATTGCTTGTGAAGATTTGCGAGAGCTTCTTCCATCTTGAAATGACTTAATCTGCAAAAACTAAACACACAAAATTAAATCACACCAAATCACAATATATACAAAATTGCATGGGTTGCCTCCCTGCTAGCGCTAAGTTTAAAGTCGTCAGAGCTAGACTTGGCTCGAACGTTAAGCTGGATCTGAAAGTGTAACACTTTCTTTTTGTCGCTCAAATGATTCTCCCCAGTAGTGCTTGACACGCTTGTTTTTAACCTTGAAAGTTTTGTTAGCGTCAGGATCATGTATCTCAACGGCTCTATTTGGTAAAACTTTGGTGATCACAAATGGACCTGACCACCGTGATTTTGGCTTCCATGGGAAGAATTTCACCCTTGATTTGTTTAACAGTACCTTCTGCCCTGGTTCCAGTTGTATGCGCACTAACTTCTCATCATGTCTTTTCTTGCCTTTTCTTTGTACAATTTGGCATCCTCAAAAGGCTGATTGTGAAATTCCTCCAATTCGTTGAGTTGGTGGAACTTTTTCTCTTCTGTTGCTTGTAGTGCAAGAATTGGCTCCTTAGTACAAAAGACGCTTTATCTTTAGGCTCCATAGGCAATTGACATGTTTTAAGTTTGTCAGTAGAACTTTGTCTTTCATCAGAGTTCTGAATGGTACTGTGTATCACATCGAGTTTGAAACATTCCTCCTTCTTTTCATCATCTGGGAAATTCATGGCTTTGAAAACATTGAATGTTACTTCTTGGTCCTGTACCCTCATGGTTAGTTCTCCTTTTTGTACATCAATAATGGTTCGACCTGTAGCCAAGAATGGTCTCCCGAGGATGATTGGTACGTCTGCGTCTTCCTCCATATCAAGGACAATAAAATCTGCTGGGAAAATGAATTTGTCAACCTTGACCAGCACATCCTCAACTACACCTCTCGGAAATACGAGCGTTCTATCAGCAAGTTGTAGTGAGACTGATGTTGGCATTGTTTCTCCAATCTGTAATTTCCTGAAAATAGAGAAAGGCATCAAGTTAACACTCGCACCTAAATCACACAAAGCCTTACCAAAGTTATGTTCTCCTATGACGCAAGGAACAGTGAAACTGCCAGGATCTTTCAACTTCGGGGGAAGTTTCCTCTGAATGATGGCACTGCATTCTTCTGTTAATGCTACTGTCTCGTAATCTCCCAATCTGTTTTCGTGAAAGAATATCTTTCATGAATTTGGCATAGGTGGGCATTTGTTCCAACGCTTCTGCAAATGGAATGTTGATATGCAGCTTTTTGAAGATCTCCAGGAACCGAGAAAACTGCTTGTCCAATTTGTTCTTCTGAAGACGTTGAGGAAAAGGTGGAGGTGGAGTGATCTGTTCTTTTTCCTTTGCTTCTTTTTCCTCCATCTGTTGCTTTGTTTCTTTTGGAACTTCCTCAGCATCTGTTTTGACTCCAACATCTTTGTTGATTTCAGTACCGCTTTTTAACATGATGGCATGACATTGTTCCTTCCCCATGTTTCTTGGATTTGGCTCTGTGTTGCTAGGAAGGGTACCTGGCGGTCTGTAACTCTGAGCATTGGCAGTTGTCCCATTTGATTCTCCAGTGCTTTAATAGAAGCTGAATGGCTTTGAAATATAGTGTCATATCTTGCTGCTTGAGAGTCGTGTTTTGCTTCCATTTTTTCAAGTAGGTCAACACTTCTGTTATTCCTGATTCATTTGCCTGCTCCTGGCCTTTGTTCTGTTGCTGGAATTCAGGTGGATAGTTCTGCTGTTGGCCTGAATTGTTGCTCCATGATAAATTAGGATGATTCCTCCACCCTGGGTTGTAGGTGTTGGAATATGAATTGTTCCCTTGTCTGTTGAAATTGTTGACATAATTCACCGTCTCTTCAAGTTGGTTTGACTCTGGTGCTCCTCCATATGGTGAACTTGTGGATCCAGTGATGTTCACAACTTGCGTGCTAAGTGTTTCTAGACATTTGCATATCTGATCCAGCCTGGTATTCACTGCTGTGTTTGCTCCAACTTCATAAATTCCTGCAATTCTTTGGATCATGCTCCTTTCTGTTGGCCACAAGGAATTGTTGTTGGCCATTTCTTCGATTAGGTCCCAGGCTTGATCTTCTCCTTTTGCCATTAGTGCTCCTCCAGCAGCAGCATCGATTGTGGTTCTCATTATTCCAGAAAGTCCATTGTAGAAGGTCTGAACTTGTAGCCACTTTGGAATCTCATGGTGAGGACATTTCCGGAGTAAATCTTTGTACCTTTCCCAAGCTTCGCAGAGGGATTCTGAATCTTGTTGTACAAAAGATGTGATGTCATTCCTCAATTTTCCGGTTCTGGCTGGTGGAAAGTACTTTGCAAGAAATTTGGTGGCTAAAGTGTTCCAAGTTGTGATGGAACCTGCTGGTAGTGAATGTAGCCAAGCTTTAGCTCTGTCCTTCAAGGAGTATGGAAAAACTCGCAGTCTCATTGCTTCTTCTGATGCTCTGTTGTAGTTAAAAGTGCTGCAAACTTCCAGGAAGTTGCTGATGTGGGAATTAGGATCTTCAGTTGCATTCCCCCCGACTGAACTGACTGACTGCTGAATCATCTGAATGCATGTTTTGATGTCACACGCATTTGCTGGTAAGGGAGGAAGTACAATACAGGAAATGAGTCTGTCAACCACCGGAATGGTTCTGTCTCGAATGGGAATTGGTGGTGCAACGTTCAAAGGTTCAGGTTCCATGTTGACTAAAGCTTCTTGGCCTTCTCGCCTTTCCCTTCTCAACTGTCTGATGGTTCTTTCAATTTCTGGGTCAAGCGGTCGGAGTTCAAAGCTTCTGGTTCGTCTCATGAAGTTTCTGAGAACCTGAAACACAAGAAAACAAAAACAATAAGTAAAAAGAAATTAGATACAAGTAAAGGTATCTAACCCCTAAACTAATAGTAAAAGATAAATAAGTCCCCGGCAACGGCGCCAAAAACTTGACCGGCGTAAACACACACGTATAACGCAAGCGCACGTATCGTTCAAGTAGTATAAAAATATCGATCCCACGAGGACTTAATATCTAAACTATTAATTTTATGAGGTCAAATGATTACTAATATCTAACAAGTTGATTGATTGATTTGAAATGGTGACGATTCTAAATTTAAAAGCAAGTAAATAAAATAGTCGAAAATAGGTTTTAAGAAAATTCAATATTAAAAACTATCTAGGGTTGTGATTTCTTCCAATATCATTTTAAAGATGAAGTGGTTATCTTAAAGTTGGGTAATATAATTTATTAACCTGGAACACTAAATTATGTGTAAGCCTCTGTCGATGGTCAGACACAAATACCCAGTTTAACCCAATTGAACCATATGTCTATGTCAACCAAATTATCTGGATTCATTAAGTTTAAGTTCCAATTATGGCTACCCCCGCCCGACAGTATATTCCTATCCTGTAAGGAAATCTATTAAAGGGTTATCTATCCTCAAGGAAGATCGTGGGCTATTGAGTCTAAGGCTGAAACCTAAAATCCCTATGTCTAGTTCATTTTAGATTTACCAGATCAATTTTATTAATGGCCAATTAATGAAAAAGCATTAAGTTTAAGACTCAATAAATAAATCTTTATATTACCCAAGCTATAATCTAACCCTTATAAAACGGTGATATTGGATTTCATCACAACCCCAGATAACTAATTTAGTTACAACACATAACTAGGGCTAGTAAAAACTTGAAAATAAAAGACATAAAGTAAAAATGCGGTAAAGTAAATACTGAAAAGTAAATTACAATAAAATAAAATGCTAAGGTAAAAGGAATTACTTTTACTACTACTATTTAGATATCTCCCATAAAATAATATATAAACTTGTGATTCTTTTTCCAACCAGCCATATAGGCGGTAACCTGATTAAGTCAAATTAAGTCCAACCAGCCATAAAGGCGGAACCAAAATTAAATTACCAACCGACCAATCTGGCGGTATCCTTTATTAGTCAGGTTTAAATCAGATTAAAATGAATTACCAACCGACCAATCTGGCGGTATCCTTTTTAAGTCAATATTTTAAATAGTGAATATATTATTTTTAAGGGAGATTAATCTAAATAGTAACAGTAAAAGAATTACCTTTCACCCTAGCTGGGGGAGTTACCTCCTCATGGTAAATAATAAAAACTGTAAAAAGTAAAAAGTAAAAAGTAAAAATTAAATTACTATATTAACAAAACGTAATTAAAATTAATTACAAAACTAAAAACTAAAAAAACTAAAAATTAAAAGAAAGTAGAGAGAGAAACTCTCTCTTTAGAAAGATTATAAGAGAGAGAGTGGTGCCCTGAATTCTGAAATCTCGAGCTCAATTTATAGGCCTCGGTAGGATCCAGCGTCGCGACGCCAGGTCCTCAGCGTCGCGACGCCGGATTTGTCGACGTGGCACGCTCTGGTTCGCTGGTTTGAAGATTCTGGATAAGATGATAAGGTGACACGTGGCAGAGTGGTTGGGCTTCAATTATTGTGACACGTGGCGGCTTCTGATTGGTCGCTGAGATTCTTATCCGCCACGTGTCAGATAAGGATAGGATACTCAATTATTGATGCTGACGTGGCGCTGACGTGGTGGTGACGTGGCGACGACGTGGCGACACGTGGGAAAGAGACTGTCGGCACCTTAGAATTGCGACACGTGTCGACACGTGTCACGCTGTGATTGGCTGATGCTGACGTGGCAAGTTGACTTGGTTGACCTGTGACGTGGCGGATGACGTGGCGTGACACATGGCGAAGTTGACTTTTTTGACCGATGACATGGCTGATGACGAGGCGACATTGTCAACTCTGAGTGTCGGCAGCATATGATGATGACACGTGGCACGGCGCACGTTAGCAGGTCGGCTGTGATGGTGACACGTGGCACGGCGCATTTTAGCAAAGTCAAACTTTTCTCAGATTCTGATTTGTGGACCCGGCGCACGTTAGCACTGTTCGGCGTATTTTAGACGTCGCGACGCGGAAGTCTGGGCGTCGCGACGCGCAAAAGACCAAAATATCCCTGTTGACGCATTTTTGTCCGTTTTTGCCCCAAATTGCCTCCAATGCTTTCCAAACTTTATTTATCTACAAAATAACACAAAACATATCAAAACGTTCACAAAACTCAAGAAACTATACAAAATATTAGGTTAAATGAGTGGGAAATAGTGATAAAATACCACTCATCAAAGACCGACTGGATGGCAACATACAACGGAAAAAGCCAGGGCTTGTTAGGAAAGGGTAAGCTTCAATGACAAGACGTCGATTACGAAGAAACTTTTTCACATGTTGCCATGATTAAATCCATTCAATGCTTGCTATTGCTGCATATTTCGATTACGAAATATGGCAAATGGACGTCAAAACTGATTTCCTTACGGAAACCTTTTGGAGATGTTATAATGCAACAGCCTGATGGTTTTTGTTGTACCAAACATGCAAACAAGGTTTTTCAAGTTAAAATCGATCCATTAGATGGATTGAAGCAAGCATCGCGTTCTTGGAACCAACATTTTGATGAGTTCATAAAAGAATATGATTTCTTCAAAACGAGGATGATCCTTATGTATATAAGAAGGTTAGTGGGAGCGTACTGACATTCATTGTCCTTTACATTTATGATGTATTGCTTATTGGCAATGACATTCCATGCTACAATCGGTGAAAGCTTGGCTTTCATTAAAATTATCCATGAAAGATCTGGGAGAAACAGCCTTTATTCTCAGAATAAAGATCTACCGGGATAAAGTGTTAAAGAGATTCAACATGGAACAGTCTAAGAGGGGACTGTTGCCAGTGTCACATGACGTCACTCTATCTAAGGACATGTGTCATAAAACTCAAGATGAGAGAGACAACATGATTCGGATCCCGTTCGCTTCTACAGTCGGATCGATTATGTATGCCATGATATGTACCGACCTGATGTCTCCTATGCTTTGAGCATGTGTAGTCGCTATCAGGCCGATCCAGGTGATGGTCACTGGGTTGCGGTTAAGAACATCCTTAAGTATCTTAGACGAACTAGGGATGCATTCTTATCTATGGAGATGGAGAACTTGAGGTAACTGGGTTTATCGACGTAAGTTTCCAAACCGATAAGATGACTGTAAGTCGCAATATGGGTACATATTTTGTTTGTACAATGGAGCAGTAACTGGAAATCTTCCAAGCAAGAGACTATTGCCGATTCAACAATAGAAGCGGAATACATCGCTGCAGCTGAGGCAGCAAAAGAGGCAGTTTGGATCCGTAAATTCCTAATTGGATTAGGAGTAGTTCCGTTAGCAGATGAGCCCGTCCCTTTGTGTTGTGACAATAATGGGGCTATAGCACAGGCTAAGGAACCGCGGTCTCATCAACGATCCAAGCATGTTCTTCAATGTTTCCGTTTGATTCGTGAGATCATACATCGTGGCGATGTGAAGATCGAGAAGGTCGCATTAGATGACAACATTGCAGATCCGCTGACGAAAGCTATTCCTCAGCAAAAGTTTGAGCGACTTGTACATAGTTCAGGTGTTAGATACTTGAGTGACTGGCTACAGGCCAAGTGGGTGATTGTTGGACAATTATGACCCATAGCATCACTATTTGTAAAAGACATTGTGGTTTTTATACAAATTAACTATGTGACAATGGAAATTGCTATATATCATTTTGTAATTAGATTACTTAAATATATAAATGATAAAAGTCCTTATGATTAGTTCCAGATTATAAGATATGAGACAGTATCAATCCACTAAAGGTTTAATCCTTAAATATCCCTAGTCGTAGTATTATCGAGATTGGACATCGATAGTACGGAATAGACTAGTATTACACTTTTGTGCGTTATGGAAGCGTAACGACATAGTTATCATATATTTGGGTATTGGATACTAATACAAGTGTAATAGAAGGTTCTATTTACCGATGGTACGGGAACAGCTTCGCTCTGGATAGACCCCGCGGAATCCCATTGGTAGTATGACTATGTGTCTATGGGAATCCGCATCAGGGTAGGTGTATCTGGTCTTAACCTGAGACTTGCATCGCTAATACTTGCGACAATCAGTACGCTTTGGTTATGGTCGTCCAGGGCTTTAACAGGTTCTGTGTATGTCTCTTATGTGTTTATTGAGAATCGTAATGTATTGGGTGTGATGTCAAGATGGAAGTATCACTTCAGTCATATGGAGATGATGATCATGCAAGGATACAAAACTGGTACTCTATTATGTTGCAACTATCGGGATAATATGACAAGGTTATGATTATCCGATTAAAGAGACTAGTTGCTAGTTGTCGGAACACAGGAATCTGGGCGACGCATGCTGTCCCGGGCTCGCGGCACGGTTGGGAGTACGGAATAGCCACGGTGGACTAAACCGGAGAATAATGGAGTCGCCACCCGGTGAACCGGGAAAATGAGATTTAAGGCCGCACTCACCCCTCGCAAGGGAAGATCTCAAATCGTTGGGTTCGGAATGGTCCCTTACTTATGTCACTTGTAATGAAAGGATTTATGTAATAATTTAATCAAGCTTAAGTAACACTTATTTCCAAGAGTATCATGCTTCAAATTCACATGTATAAAATAAAACTTACACCTAAATTTACATACATTTCACATCTAAGATTGCATGCTTGAAAATACATCAAAGTAGCAACGAACATACAACTTCATTGGCATATCATGTTCACGAAAACACAAGCATACATACTAACCATACAAGCATACATGTGAGCACTTTTCCAAGTGGTACGTGGAATTGTATCCCAAGTACAGATCGCACTACCGTCCATTCAGAATCGGCTACGGAATTTATGTCTGGGTTTCCATCCGATATACCACAAGAAATAATACTCAAAAGTCATCATGGCATAAGTATATGAATGGTAATTTGTTAAACCAAGACTAAGGTAAATGATGCAACCAATGAAATAAACATGTTTTTCATTATGATGTGCACAAAGATAAGAATGACTATATGGGGTTTCATAAGAAAAATCACCTAAGAAATAATTATACGTGGCATGTGGTGAAAGTGTCTCAGTTCAGTGGGTGCGCGTTCGTGTAGCGTTTGATAACGCGTTCAAACGGTAAACAGAAGGTTCGCGTTCGTATAGCGTTCGAGAACGCGTTCGAACAGAACCAGACCTGATGTATTATGAGACTAAGAAAGTGCGTGTGCATTCACGTAGCGTTCGAGAACGCGTTCGAACGGTAAACAGAAGGTTCGCGTTCGTGTAGCGTCCGAGAACGCGTTCGAACGGAACCAGACCTGATGCATGCAACACAAAGAAAGTGCGTGTGCGTTCACGTAGCGTTTGATAACGCGTTCGAACGGTAAACAGAAGGTTCGCGTTCATATAGCGTTCGAGAACGCGTTCGAACGGAACCAGACCTGATGCATTATGAGACTAAGAAAGTGCGTGTGCGTTCGCATAGCGTTCGAGAACGCGTTCGAACGGTAAACAGAAGGTTCGCGTTCGTGTAGCGTCCGAGAACGCGTTCGAACGGAATCAGACCTGATGCATGCAACACAAAGAATAAAGATGACAATGTCAAGCTCAGTATGTTCGATCAAACGTATCTTGCATTCAACCGAACACACATCAACCGGCGTGGCAAAGCATCGTGGTAAAGGGGTTTAACCCCTCCCCATAGGGGATCTCACATCGCACTTACTAAGCCCATGTGCTCGATTGAATCATGCATACAAGAATTAAAAGCAATAATATTAAACGTAGTATGCCCGATTGAACGTATCTTGTATTCAACCGAACACACATCAACCGGCGTGGCAAATCATCGTGGTAAAGGATTTTAACCCCTCCAATTAGGGGACCTTTCATCGCACTTACTAAGCCCATGCACTCGATTGCATCATGCATACAAAATAAAGACAATCGTATCAAACTTAGTATGCCCGATTGAACATATCTTGCATTCAACGAACACACATCAATCGGTGCGGCAAAGCATCGTGGTGAAGGATTTTAACCCCTCCAATTAGGGGACCTTTCATCGCACTTACTAAGCCCATGCACTCGATTGTATCATACATAAATAAGCAACATGCAGAATTCAAGTAACGAAAAATAGATAAATCAATCCAACTTGAAACAAAAGAAGGTGCCGTTTACTCAAGTGGTACGTGGAGTTGTATCCCAAGTACAGACCGCACTACCGTCCATTCGGATTCGGCTACGGAATTTACGTCTGGGTTTCCATCCTATATACCACAAGAGACGACACTCTTCCATTCATCCAATACCCACAACACACATCATATACAAACAATATTCAACAAAGAATTAAAATACACTCAAAATAAATAACAAGAATCAAATGAAGATGAGTGTGGGAAGTACCCTCAGGTCTAACCTTTTAAGCCGTCTCTCGGACTCGCGTTTCACGCAGATCGGAAGGGGTAAAGCTCCGCAACTTTTCTGGTTCACTGGTTTGCCTTTTCTCTTCGCTGTTCGGCCACTCAAGCTACTGTTTAGACTCCGTTTTGCTGCTGTTTCCTTGTGGTTTCGCTCCCGTTTCCTCTGTATTTCTGTTACTGTTTTAGTGGACTGTTTCGAGTATTTTTCGTGGTTCTTTTAGTGTGGTTTTGTGTGGTTATTTCAAGGATTATAAGTGTAGTTTATGTTACTGTTTTAAGGGATTTTTGGGACTGTTTTGGGGTATTTTTGCTGCTGTTTTAAGGTGATTTCGGGCTACTGTATGGAAGTGTGATTTTCGGTGATTAGGGGAATGAGAGGTTTAGGAGGGTGCTGTTTCGGTTATGGAGTGGAGGAGATGAGGGGAATGGTTGTGTTCTTCTTGTTGCTATTACCGTGAGTGGCTAAAGCTCTTTGTGTTGTGATTTTTCTGTGAGTTATCTGTATGAGCTAGAGAGATACGAGAGAAGGGGTGGCTAGGTTAGGGGTTGTTTATATAGAGAAGGGCTAGGGCTTCACCTTGTCTCACAAGGAAGGGATTTTGGCATTAAAGTGAGGATTTGATTTGGTATTGAGCAAGGAAAGTCAAAGATTGAGGGGGGACAAATCTTAGCTAGATTAGAAGTCAATATATTTAATTTGTTATGATTGATTTTAATTAGGCATGGCATCTTTTAATTTAGTATGTGATTGTTTAGTTAGGACTTTAATATATTTGATTTATCTTTATTAGGTATGATTATATTTTATGTTTTTATTTAATTGGTAAATGGTTTAAATATTTTATTTAATATTTAATGTTTAATTTAATTAAATTGGGTTGTGTTTTATGGGCTTTGGGGGGGCTAATTGGGCCGGGGTGCGAGGCTAGCAGCAAAACCAGAATACCGACTCCGTTCAAACGCCCATTCGAACGCGGCACGACGTCCACAATCTGCCTGACGTTCGAACGAAGTAACGAACGCAGCACTAACGAAGACATTGAACTTGTGAAATGAACTTGATGACGTACTTATTCTGAATTTCCCCTTCCGACCTCCGTTTCCCGCAATATCCTTAGCTAAAAAGTAGTGCCGCCTCCAACTGAGACTCATCATCGGGTTTCACATGCGAAAATGCAATGCCTACACTAGTGATCCGATATATGTTTCATACGGGGCAGACACTATTCAAGCCCCAGGCTCTGCATGTGACATCAGATACTAGATCGCAATACGCAATACTTGGTATACTACGCTTGACATAGATTATATATTCCTTAAATAATATTTCTGAAAAATTGGGTAGGCACGGTGCTTTGCTAGAAGCCAACAATGTCTTGTAATCGCTAAGAACGTGGTACGGGGTACGCACGTATTCGGATAGTCCGACGACCGAATTTACTGCAAACATATTCATGGATCTCATGGGTCGCTCCCCAAAGATTCACTGATGACGTTTGACTCGAACAGAATTAATCTGGGATTAATTATGAGAGAGAGAAAATTAATCTAGGATTAATTGCAGAAAGAATTTATCTGGGATAAAATTCAAATATTAGAGAGAGAACGATTAATTTGGAATTAATCGATTAATACTCGATATATTAAATGAAATTGGATTTCTAAGCGGAATTAAAATTGGATTTTAATTCGGGCAAACGAATTAATTTAGAATTAATTCGTGAGCGACTTTCGTAATAATTTTGTGAGGCATTATTATTTAATTAAATTTGATTTAATTACGTCGCAACGAAAAATTCATTAATTCGGAATTAACGAACCCGAGCCCGATATGTATTTTGCGGTCCCACTCGGATTTTGAATTAAAGTGGGGCCCACATCAAGTCACATCACTAGTCAATCTCATCACTTTATGTTGATGGAAGTTGTTAGTTGGTGATGGATTGTTTCTTACACAAGCTTAATTTATTTTGATGTGTGATTGACCTTTACCTAATTGGATTTTGGTATATGGTATTTGATTTTTTGGAAAACAATTACATAACAACAAAAACAAAACAACTTCTCTCTCTCCCTACCATAAGGCCGAAACTTTATCCTCTTTCCTTAGAAAATTTGTTGCAAATTTTCTTCATTGCTAGCACATTCAAAGATCAAACAAAGGTGTTAGGGAAACTATGCCATTGAGTTTGGAATTCAAAGATCAAGCTTGGAGCTAAACCATTCATACAAAGGGGAGCTTGGACCACTTCTCAAAGGAGAAAATTTTTTGTTATCTCCATATCCATATTGCCGACCAATGTAAGTATTTTTTCCGCAATCTTACTTTGAGTATTCACACAATTTATGCTTAATAGATCCTTGGCATGTTATAGGAGAACCAAACAATGGTATCAGAGCCAAATTAAGCATGAAATGGATTAGGGTTCATAAACTTGAATTTGGGTATTTTTACTTGGAGCATGATTTCGTCAAATTGATTGTTTGAGTATGCTTAGATTATGATAACTTAGAGTTATACATGATTAATTTTGAGAAAAAAATTGATTAGATAAATTTTCCCAAATTGGATAGCATGGCCGAATAATTAGAGCCCTAATGTCATGGTGATTTTTGATTTTTTAGACCATTGGATGTGTTTAAAATGCATGAATATATTGATTTGTGATTTAATTGGATTGAAATCTAAATCGGATATAAAATGCCCAAAATGCCGTGAGATATATAAGCATGTTATGAGTTGATTTTGCTTCAATTGTGTTGGACATGAATTGAATATAATAAAGCATGATTAATTAATTAAATTGGTGTTTTGGAAATGTTAATTTAACTAATTAATTATGGCTATACACTTTAATTAAAAAATTATGATATTTGGAATATTGTAATTTAATAAATTAGTCTTTAATTTTGAATTGGGCTATTATGCTAACTTACTTAAAAACGTTTTTCCATTTTTTTAAAAAAAATTTTGGATTTTGAATCAGAAGGTTGTGTTGTCAACACAACCCTTCTGAGAAACTGGAAAAATATTTTGCATCACTTCATCTCTAAAAACCGTTTTCCATATTTTCTTATATATACAAAGCATTTTATTACAGAGATATAAGTAACAAAATATCTGAAATTGATAGAATTTTCCATATACAAACTTGCTGATCCTCTGAAAATAAACATCCAGTAGATTAACAAGGGGTCGAAACATCCAGTGCAGATTTCGACTTGCAGATTATTGTATCCTGGTGGCAGAAGTCCAACGAACTACAAGCACAAGAGTAGGGGAGAATTTCTGCTATAGGTCATAGCCTCATACGGTAGCCTCAATCTTTGCAAGTCAGTGTGTTTATTAATTTTAGTTTCTTATTCTTGCAAGTTTCTGTTTTGATTGTAAGTTTCTGTTTTGCTTTGTAAGTTTCTGGTTTATTTATGTTGTTGATACCATTTACAATATTTTCAATAAAACTTTTTGCGTTCGTTGATTGTTCCTTAACAATCTATAGCTGAAATTTCCATGGAACAATCTGCGAATGCTGTGAAGCCTCATATTGAGAAACCAGACAAGTTCAAAGGACTGGATTTTAAACAATAGCAACATAAAATATTATTTTATCTAACAACATTGAACCTTGTACATGTCGTCAAGGAAGAATGCCCTGTGGCAGAGGGAGATAATATTCCTGCGGAAAAACTCAATGCAATTGATGCATGGAAACATAGTGAGTTTTTATGTAGGAATTATATTTTTCTAAATAGCCTTGGTGATTCTTTATATGATGTGTATGATCTATGGGAATCCCTGAAGAATAAATATAAGATCGAAAATGCTGGTTCAAAGAAGTTCATTGTTGGAAAATTTCTAAAGTACCAAATGATGAATTTAAAGACTGTTGTCAACCAAGTCGATGAATTACAGATTATTTTCCATGAAATTGCGACCGAAGACATGGTTCTATCGGTGCAGTTTGCTGTCGGATTTGTGATAGAAAAATTACCTCAATCTTGGAATGATTCTAAAATACATTTGAAGCATAAAAAGACTGATATGTCAATGTAGGATCTGGTTCTCAAACTAAGGGTGCAAGAAGATCACCGCAAGAGTGAATGGCTGAATGTTTCAGAATTTGAAGCCAAAGCAAATGTCATTGAGAGTGGAGGGGTGCCTAAGCCTAAGCCTCAAAACCAGAAGAATAAATGGAACAATAAAGGGAAAGATAAAACTCAAAAAGTTTTTGCTCAAAAAGGGAAGAATTTCAAGGGAATTAAATGTTCTTGTTAGGTGTGTGGAAAAATTGGACATCGAGTACTAGACTACCGCCACAAGAAAGGAAATCCTGGTCCAAATGGTAATAAAAGCAATAAACAAGTAAATATTATTGAAGAAGAATTTGTTGGTATTGTTGTTTTTGAAGTCAATTTATTGACTGATAGTAAAGATTGGTGGATGGATACTGGTGCAACAAGACATATCTGTGGAAACATGAATATTTTTCTCACCTACACTCCTAACAATGGCGATGAAAAATTATATATGGGCAACACAACTGCTGCAACTGTTGCTAGAAAAGGGAAAATGGTTCTCAAATTCACTTTCGGTAAATAACTTGACGATATGGATGTACTACATGTCCCTGAAATTACTAAGAATCTTGTTTCTGATTCTGTTTTAAGCAAGAAGGGTTTTAAACTTGTATTTGAATCTAACAAATTCGTTCTCTCTAAGGGGGGAATATTTGTAGGAAAAGGGTTACCTCTCTGAAGGAACTCAATGTAATTGATGATGCTAATATGAATAAAATAATAAGGCTTCTGTTTACTTGCTTGAATCTTCTACATTATGGCATGCTAGATAGGTCCCATAAACTTTAAATGTATGCATAGAATGGTTAATCTTGGTTTACTGCCTAATTGTACAAAAGATAATATGCATAAATGTGAAACATGTGTTGAATCAAAGTTTGCTAGCAAGTCCTATAAATTTCTGACTAAAAGATCAAATGAATTGTTAGAAATAATTCATACAGATTTGGGTGATTTTAAATCAATACCAAGTCATGGTGGAAAGAATTACTACATCACTTTCATAGATGATAGTAGTAAATATTGTTATGTATATTTGATACATAGCAAAATGAATCTTGAATATGTTTAAGACATATAAAGCTGAGGTGGAAAATCAGTTAGGCAAGAAGATCAAAATATTGCGATCTGATAGAGGCAGAGAATATGAATCTAATGCCTTCACATAATTTTGTACTTCTAATTTAATAATCATCAAACAACAGCACCCTACACTCCTTAACAGAATGAGGTGTCTGAACGTAAAAATAAAATTTTAAAGAATATGATGAATTCCATGCGCAATAGTTCTGGTTTACCACATAATATATGGGGTGAAGCCTTACTTACGGCTAATGCCATCTTAAACAGAATTCCACAAAAGAAGAGTGATCAATCTCTATATGAAAAATGGAAGAAAAGGCTACCGGCTTATAAAAACTTGAAAGTATGGGGTTGCCTAGCAAATGTTCAAGTTCCATTGCCTAAAGAGTTAAACTTGGACCTAAAACTATTGATTGTGTGTTTATTAGATATGCTAAAAATAGTGCAGCATATCGATTTCTAGTAATTAAATACCATTGTTGAGTCTAATAACGCTGAATGGTTTGAGCATATATTTCCTTATAAGGATAGACTTAATAGAAATAAACGTAAAAAGCTTGAATTTAGTCAAGAGAACGGGGTTGATGTTGCCTCTGTTG
Organism: Zanthoxylum bungeanum; assembly: GCA_019454045.1. NCBI lineage: Eukaryota > Viridiplantae > Streptophyta > Magnoliopsida > Sapindales > Rutaceae > Zanthoxylum > Zanthoxylum bungeanum. Next base: position 31,998 of record SKCR01045857.1, read on the forward strand.
GACAAATATGACCCATAACATCACTATTTGTAAAGAACATTGTGTTTTTGTACAAATTAACTATGTGACAAAAGGAAATTGCTATTTTATCATTACTGTAATTGGATTACTTGGATATATATTAATGATAAAAGTCCATATGATTAAATCGGATTAATAAGATATGAGACAATATCAATCCACGAACGGTTTAATCATTAAATATCCCTAGTCGAAGTATTATCGAGACTGGACATTGATAATGCGAAATAGACTAGTATTACACTTGTGCGCGTTATGGAAGCCTAACGGCATAGTTCTCATATATTTAGGTATTGGATACTTATGCAAGTGTAATAAGAGGTTCTGTTAGCCGTTGGACCGGGAACAGTTTTCTCTGGATAGATCCACTCGGAATCCCATTGGTAGTATGACTATGTGTCTATGGGAATCTGAATTAGGGTAGATATATGTGATCTTTAACCTGAGACTTACGTCGCTATTACTTGTGACAATAAGTTTACTTTAGTATTGGTCGTCTGGAGCTTTAACAGTTTCTGTGTTCCCCTGTATTGGGTTTACTGAGAATCGTAGTGTATTGGATGTGATGTCAAGATGGGAGTATCACTTCAGTCATATGGAGATGATGGTCATACAGGATACATAACTAGTACTCTTAAAAGCTGCAGCTATCAGGATAGTATGACTAAGTCATGACTTCCCAATTATAGAGATTAGTTACTCGGGATCCGATATATGCTTTGTACGGGGCAGACACAGAGCCAACCCTAGGCCTAGCATGTGACATTTGATACTGGATCGTATTACGCATTACATAATATTAGTATCACTATGCCTGATACAGATGATATTCCTCAGCGAATATTTTTGGAGAATTGGGTAGGCACGTTGCTTTGCTAGAAGCCAAACATGTCTTGCAAATCGGTGAGAATATGGTACGGGGTACGCATGTGTTCGGATAGTCCGATAACCGTATTTACTGCCAACATATCCAGGAATCTCTTGGGTCGCTTCCCAAAGATTCACCAATGGCATTTGACTCATATAGAATTAATCTGGGATTAACTTAGTATAGAAGAGATAACGCGATTAATTTAGAATTAATCGATAAAATAAATTTAATAGTATAATTGAATTTTTCTATTTAATTTATTTATTTGAGGCTAAAATAATATATCGGATATATTAATTGAAATTAGATTTCAATACGAAATTAAAATTGGATATTAATTCGGGCGAACAAATTAATTTAGCATTAATTCGAAAGCGAATATCGTAATAATTTTGCGAGGGATAATTATTTAATTAAATTGGATTTAATTATGGCGCGACGGCAAATTCGTTTAAGTCGGAATTAAACTAACCCAATAAAATTACCCGTGACTTAGTTGTGTGTTGGAGAAGCCAACTGAAATTTTGAATTTAAAATGTGGTGGGACCACATGACTTACATCAAAATGTCAAATTTTGATGGAAGTAGTTGGCTTAATTAATTAAGCCTTTAACACACACAACTACCAAGTTTTTGAAACAAGTCACACAATCTCTCCTTCTCTCTTCTTGGCCGATTGCTTCTCCCATGGAAGTGAAAATTTTGCTTCAAAATTTTCAACAAAGCTAGCACTTGGAGGAGTCAAATAAGGTGATAGGGAAACTCTCACCCAGGAACAAATAACAGAAACAACAAGCTTGGAGCTTCATCCAAAAATAAATTTTTGAAATTTCTCCATATACAATGTAAGTGATTCCGCCACTTTACTTGATTATTTCACACATAAAATCACATTTAGGATCTTATGGCATGTCTTAGAGACTAACAATGGTATCTAGAGCCTTGCTAAATATGATTTTGAAAACTAGGGTTTATAAATTTTAATTAGGAATTTTTGCTTGGAGCATGAAAATTCAAAATTGAGTTGTTTGTTGATGATATCTTGGAGTTTTGTATTGTTGGATTTTTGAAAAATTGATTGGATCAAATTTCCCCAATTTCCTTATGTTGGCCGAATATTACCCTAGAATAGCTCATGGTGATTTTTTAAATTTTGACACTTGGATGTGTTAATGGTATGAAATATATGTTGAATGTTGATTTAATTGGATTGGAATCAAATTGGATGTTAATTTCTTGTCATTGCCGTGAGAAACATGTTGTTGGAGACTTGATTTTGCTTCAATTTGTGTTGGACATGAATTGGAATGATAAGCATGATTAATTAGATTAATTAATATTTTGGAAATGTTAGATTAATTAATTAGTTATGTTAATTACACTTAAATTGGAATAATGTAATATTTGGAATATTGTATTAATGTAAATTAGTCCCTAAAATACTAATTGGGCTAATTTGGTTATATTGGATTAATGGGCTTGGTTGGGCCAAGTTTGGATATGGACAATTGGGTTGGATCCAATTGGGCCTAAACTATTTTCATAAAAGTCCAAAATATAACTTTTATGCCTTTAATAATCTAATTGGGCCTAATGGGCCAAAATTAATTTATGGCATATGGTGATTCCTAAATGGGCCAAGGCATTATGGGCTTGATCCATAATGGCCAAAAGTCCATGCCTAAAGAATTAATTAAAGCCGATTGGACCTAATAGAATTGGCATTGGATTGGAGCTAATGGGCCTTTGAGACCATTTGGATTGGATTTGGAATCCACATCTAAAAATGCATTATTATAATATAATAAGTGCAATTGTTTAATTTGGATTAAACTTGAATTAGTATTGAATATAATTTAAATTGGATTTAATATTGTAGTTCGATATAATTCAAGAATACTTACTTTGAGTATTTATTTTAAATGATTTGGACTCACGCAAATCAAATCGTTGTATGAACATTGGATGGTCATTAATTGAAGAATTAATTAATTGGATTACATTGATTGACAACATGCTATGTCTGAATGCTTGGATGTAGTTATTTGAATAATGTATATCGGGATGGATAATAGATGGGTGGGGGCAATTTTGGAAATTGTTGTAAATATTGTATTTATTTAAAATTGGACCTGCGTGTCCAGCCTATCACCTCTTATTCTCATTGTATTTCTCTTCTCACCAATTCCCCTCAATGTAAATGAGGTTTCTTATAGTGTTATGTAATTGGGTTTATAGAAGAATGTAAAGTGCTAGCGGGAGAAAGATTTGTTCTAGGAACAAAATGTATATGAATATCCATCCGTATATCATTATAATATTTATCGCACCTTATTATGCTTTTAGAATGCATGTTTAAGGGTGTATGATGAGACCTAATCAAAGATAATAAATTGGTTGCCAATTTACGAAAACGCCCTCACATTTAATATTAAGCGTTTCCTTCCATTGAGTGGTTCTCTCTCAAGATCCAAGATTGGCTTTGATTTGTTGGCCAAAGTCAAGATCATTGTCTATCGCGGATGTGTTTGAACCACGAAAGCTTTATTAATATCGCATGTCTTGGACATTTGTGACTTGTTGGCCAAAGTCAAGGTCACTCTTGTTCATCGATGTGGATTACGAAGCTTTCCCACTGTCAATGGGTCGCGCTTAACTGGAATCATTAAGCTTGTTGAGCCAAAGCCAAGGCTTAGTTGATTTAGAGGAAACAGGTTAGGAAATATATTAGATATATGTTTTGGACTTGGATATCCACCTACCGGATCTTGGAATTGGATGGGATCTAATTGATCTTAGATATATACCGAGTTAAATTTTATACAGCTTGTTGGCCAAAGTCAAGGTTATGTATTATTTAACGGGATCCTAACCCACTAGGAAACTAGGTTTCCTGAGTACTCGACAGAAGGTTAGAGGCTCGTCGAAAATTAATAGGAGGCTTGTATTAAATTTTCAATTTCGTTTATACTCGCTAATATGCGCGCTCTATTATTATTATTTCTCGTTATTATATATATTAGTTGGACTAATATTATTCATTTATTGTTTTATTTGAACAGTTAGATTGTACTCAACATTACTCCATTTGTAGTTGGTTATATAGTTGGACTATTGTAACCATTGCATTTGAGTGTACCCGAAACATTTGATTGAATAGTTGGACTATAGCAATCAAAATGGCTGGAAAGATAAGCGTTAGGGACATAATCATGGGTGAGAATGTCTTTAACGGTGCAAATTTTTCAGACTGGGATATGAACCTCAGGATAGTCCTGGGAGCTGAGAAGTTGCTCTATGTAATAGAGAGACCTCTCGGGCCTGAGCCCGGACTTGAGCAGCCAGTAGAGCATGAACTTTGGAAGACTCACAATGATGATAACTTTACTGCTCAATCCGTTATGCTTGCTGCAATGACTCCTCAGTTTCTTCGTCAGAACTAGGGATTGGATCTTTATGCGATGATGTTGAAGTTGAAGGATCTTCATAGATCTAATCTAGATCTCAGAAGTATGATTTGCATAAGAAGCTATTTCACTCTAGTATGTCAGAGGGTACATCTTTCGAACACTATGTGTCGCAGATGATTGCTGACATCGAACAGTTGGGTCAGCTAGGCATTACCTTCGAGGCCGAGACTTCCATTGATTTAATCTTACAGTCTCTACCCGATTGCTAGGGCGGGTTCATCATGAACTATAATATGATGAACCAAGAGAAAAATCTTGGAGAGTTAATGGCTATGCTGAAAGAGTCAGAGCTAGAGCTTCTAAAAGGCAAGAAGCACGAGGCTCATCTTACTTTGACATCCAAGAAGCCCAAGGCTTGGCCGAAGACTTCTGGGGGTGTGAAGGAAAAGAAGAAGAAGGGCAAGGCTCAATTGTCACAGTCTTCTCGGAAGACAAATGACATATCCCAAGACGTATGCCTACACTGTGGAAAATGGGGTCACTGGAAGCGTGATTGCCGTAAGTTCAAGGCAGACTTGAAGGAAGCGAATGTGGGCAAGGCTCCGGCTTCAGGTATGTTTGTTATTGAAATAAGCATGTCTACTACCAATTTTAAAAATTGGATTTTTAATACTGGATGTGGAACTCACATATGTACTGATGTGCAGGATCTATAAATTAGCAGGAGACTGGATTCGGGGGAGATCGACCTGCGAGTCGGAAATGGGACGAGAGTCGCTGTTTTGGCCGTTGGCACCTATGTTTTGAATCTGCCCTCAGGGCATGTACTTACATTAGGCGACTGTTCTTTTGTACTTAGTTTGACTATGAATATTATCTCTGTATCTAGTTTAACCCGATGCGGGTATACCTTTGTATTCAGGAACATTGGGTGTTTTTTTATAAAGATGATATTGAGATATGTACCAGAGATGTAATAATGGTCTTTAAATTTTGAATATAAACGAATCTCAAACATATAACATGACATACAAAAAGCTCACATTGAGTAAAACAAATGAGACTTATTTGTGGCATTATCATCTGGGACACATTAACAAAACTCGTATATATACACTTTCGAAGAATGGATACTTGGACAGATTTGATCCTAATTCATATGATGTCTGCGAAACTTGTTGTTAGGCAAAATGCCTACCTTTGTTAGGAATGCCTTAAACCTAGGGTAGGTGTACTGCCACCGAGCTATTAGCCCTCGTTCATAGTGACGTATATGGGCCCATGTCTAGCCAGGCTAGAGGTGGATATGAATACTTCGTAACCTTTACGGATGATTTATCGCGTTATGGTTATGTGTATCTTATGAAACACAAGTCGGAAAGTTTTGAGAAATTCAAAGAGTTCTACACGAAGTAGAAAAATAGACTGGCAAAAGTATTAAAACATTGCGGTCGGATCGTGGTGGAGAATGCTTAAGTAATACGTTTCAAGATTACTTGAAAGAATATGGTATTCTTTCACAGTGGACTCCTCCCGGAACACCTCAATTGAACGGTGTGTTCGAACGGAGAAATCGAACTTTGTTGGACATAGTAAGGTCAATGATGATTCACACATAGCTCCCGATTTCCTTCTGGGGATACACATTAAACAGTACAATACTTATTTTGAATAAGGTTCCGTCAAAGTCTGTTGAACAAACTCCATATGAAATATGGACATGAAAGAAATCGGGTTTCTTATTCCTGAAGATTTGGGGATGCTGGGCATATGTTAAATGTTTGGATAATACCAAACTAGAACCTAAATCGGATAAGTGCCTATTTGTAGGTTATCCTAAGGAAACGAAAGGATATTATTTATACAACCCACAAGAGAACAAAATATTTGTTGCTCTTCATGCAATTTTCCTAGAAAAGGAATTCATGAATACAGTAATAAGTGGGAGGAAAGTAGAACTCGATGAAAATCGGAGTGATACTGTTCCTGACACTGACCCCCTCACGGAACATAAACAGTCCATCAGAGATGAGACTGTTCTACAATCTTCTGATACACAAGAACCGCGTAAGTCGGAGATAGTCAGAAAACAACCTGAGAGTTATGGTTTTCTGATATCACCTCATGTAGACATTAATCTTATTAAGGAAGATGAACCGGCTACGTATGAGGAAGCGATACAAGGTATCGACTCCGTTTTATGGCAAGAAGCCATGAAGTCCGAAATGGATTCCATGTATACCAACCAAGTTTGGACACTGGTTGATGTACGAGAAGACATTAAGCCTATTGGTTGTAAATGGGTATTCAAAAAGAAGACAGACATGGTAGGCAACATACAAACGTATAAAGCTAGGCTTGTAGCTAAAGGGTATCGTCAACGACATGGTGTCGATCACAACAAAACATTTTCACCCGTTGCCATGATTAAGTTCATTCGGATACTTGCTATTGTTGCATATTTCGATTGTGAAATATGGCAGATGGATGTCAAAACCGTTTTCCTTAATGGAAACCTTTTAGAGGATGTTTATATGCAAACTTGATGGTTTTGTCATACTAAGATATGCAAACAAGGTTTGCAAGTTAAACCGATCAATTTATGGATTAAAGCAAGCATCGCATTCTTGGAACCATCATTTTGATGAGATCATAAAAAAATATGGTTTCATTCAAAACGAAGATGATTCTTGTGTATATAAGAAGGTTAGTGGGAGCGCACTGACATTCATTGTCCTATACGTTGATGATGTATTGCTTCTTGGAAATGACATTCACATGCTACAATCAGTGAAAGCTTGGCTTTCATTAAAATTCTCCATGAAAGACTTGAGAGATGCAGCCTTTATTCTAGAAATAAGGATATACCTGGATAGATGTAGAAAGCTGCTAACATTCTCCCAGAGCTCGTACATTGACAAAGTGTTAAAAAGATTCAACATGGATCAGTCCAAGAGGGGGCTGCTTCCGGTGTCACATGGCGTCTCTCTATCGAAGGATATATGTCCTAAAACTCAAGATGAGAGAGATGTAATGATTTGGATCCCGTATGCTTCAGCTGTCGGATTGCTCATGTACTCCATGATATGTACGCGACCTGATGTCTCATATGCTTTGAGCATGTGCATTCGGTATCAGGCTGATCTAGGTGATGGTCACTGGATTGCTGTAAAGAACATCCTTAAATATCTTAGACGAACTAAAGATGCTTTCTTAGTCCATGGGGAAGGAGAACTTGAGGTGTCTGGGTACACCGATGCAATTTTCCAAACCGACAAAGATGACTGTAAGTCACAATCAGGGTACATATTTTGTTTGAACAACGGAGCAGTGAGCAGGAAATCTTCCAAGCAAGAGACTGTTGCCGATTCAGCAACAGAAGCGAAATATATTTCTACAGCTGAGGCAACAAAAGAAGTAGTTTGGATCCGTAAATTCCTAATTGGATTAAGAGTAGTTTCGTTAGCAGCCTAGCCCGTACCTTTATATTGTGCCAATAATGGGGCTATCGCACAGGCTAAGGAACCACAGTCTCATCAACGATCCAAGCATGTACTTCGACGTTTTCATCTGATTCGTGAGATCATACATCGTGGCGATGTGAAGATCGAGAAGATCGTATCAGATGATAACATTGCAGATCCGCTAATGAGGCTATATCTCAGCAAATGTTTGAGCGACATGTTCATAGTTCAAGTATTAGATACTTGAGTGATTGGCTATAGGCCAAGTGGGAGATTGTTGGACCATTATGACCCATAGCATCACTATTTGTAAAGAAACATTGTGTTTTTGTAATAATTAAATATGTGACAAAAGGAAATTTTTTTTTTGTCATTATTGTAATTGGATTACTGGGTATATATTAATGATAAAAGTCCATATGATTAAATCGAATTAATAAGATATGAGACATTATCAATCCACGAATGGTTTAATCATTAAATCAGATAGTCTGATAACCGTATTTACTGCCAACATATCCAGGAATCTCTGGGGTCGCTTCCCAAAGATTCACCAATGATATTTGACTCATATAGAATTAATCTGGGATTATTATGAGAGAGAAAATTAATCTGGGATTAATTGCGGCAAGAATTAATCTGGGATTAACTTAGTATATAAGAGAGAACGCGATTAATTTAAAATTAATCGATCAAATAAATTTAATAGTTAAATTAGATTTTTCTATTTAATTTATTTATTTGGGGCTAAAATAATATATCAGATATATTAATGGTATTGGATTTTAATACGAAATTAAAATTGGATTTTAATCGGGCAAACGAATTAATTTAGAATTAATTCGAAAGCGACTATCATAATAATTTTGCGAGGCATAATTATTTAATTAAATTGGATTTAATTATGGGCGACGACAAATTCATTTAATTCGAAATTAAATGAACCCGATAAAATTGCCAGTGATTTAGTTGTGTGTTGGAGAAGCCAACTCAAATTTTGAATTTAAAATATGGTGAGAGACCACATGACTTACATCAAAATGTCAAATTTTGATGGAAGTAGTTGGCTTAATTAATTAAACCTTTAACACACAACTACCAAGTTTTTGAAACAAGACACACAATCTCTCATTCTCTCTTCTTGGCCGATTGCTTCTCCCATGGAAGTGAAAATTTTGCTTCAAAATTTTCAACAAAGCTAACACTTGGAGGAGTCAAATAAGGTGATAGGGAAACTCACCCAAGGAACAAACAACACAAACAACAAGCTTGGAGCTTCATCCAAAAATAAATTTTTGAAATTTCTCCATATACAATGTAAGTGATTCCGCCACTTTACTTGATTATTTCACACATAAAATCACATTTAGGATCTTGTGGCATGTCTTAGAGATTAAAAACCTCTTCATTAGGTGTTCAAGACAAGGTTTTGGAACCAAATAAATCAACATCAACTCTCCAAGAGAAAGATTTAGAACCTTGAAGGGGAAATAGAATCAAGGTAGCAAAAGATTATGGTCCTAATTTTTTAAACTTTCTCACTGAAGCTGAACCTTAAACATATCAAGAGGCCATAACTTCGTCTGAATCTATTTATTAGAAAGAAATAATAAATAGTGAAGTAGAATATATTCTAATACATGGGAGTTAGTAGACTTACCATATGGATGCAAACCAATTGGTTACAAATAGATCTTCAAAAAGAAATTGAAGCCTGATGGTACAATTGATAAATACAAAGCTCGTTTGGTAGCTAAAGGATACCGTAAAAAATAATGACTTGATTTCTTTGAAACATACTCACCAGTAACCAGAATAACATCTATAAGGATGTTAATTACGATTGTAGCAATTTATAATTTGGAAATACATCAAATGGATGTAAAAACTGCATTCTTGAATGGTGAGTTAGATGAAGAAATTTATATAGAACAACCTGATGGGTTTGTAGCAAAAGTACAAGAGAAAAAAGTATGTAAACTTGTTAAGTCATTTTATGGACTTAAACAAGTACCCAAACTATGACATGAGAAATTCGATCATACAATGTTATCACATGGGTTTCAGATCAATGAATGTGATGAATGTGTAAACATCAAGAAAATGAATAATGATTCATATGTCATTGTATGTTTATATGTTGATGATATGCTCATCATGGGACCAAATCTAAATGTCATAAACTCCATAAAGAAAATATTAAATTCAACCTTTAATATAAAAGACATGGGAAATGCTGATGTTATCTTAGGAATTCGAATTACCGAAGTAGTGATTGTTATATTCTCAGCCAATCACACTATGTGGAAGCGATTCTTTGGAAATTTGGACATTTAGATAGTAGTCTGTCTAAAACTGCTTTTGATCCTAAGAGTACATTAAAGAAAAATATTGAGGATAGTTTGTCACAACTAGAGTATTCTCGCATAATTGGCACACTACAATATATCACGAATTGTACTAGACCGAACATTACCTACTCTGTGAACAGATTGGCAAGATATACTAGTAATCCCTTAAAGGATCATTGGGATGCTTTAGTTAGAGTATTAAGATACCTAAAATACTCAATGAAATATGGAGTACATTATAAAAAAATTTCACCAGTTTTCGAAGGATATAGTGACACTAATTGGATTTCGAATGATACAAAAAAAGCAACAAGTGGATATGTGTTTACACTTGGAGTAACTGTAGTATCTTGGAAATCAAAAAAATAAACGTGTATAGCACGTTCAACAATGGAATCAGAATTCATAGCCTTGGATAAAGCTGCTGAAGAAGCGGAATGGCTAAAGAATTTCTTGGAAGATATTCCGATGTGGCCTCTACCTGTGACGGCCATATGGGTGCATTGTGACTGCATGGCTGCCATTGGGAGAGCAAAGAGCCATATATATAATGGGAAGTCAAGGCACATAAGACTTAGACATAACATTATAAAAAAAATTCTCTCGACTGGGATTATTTCCTTTGATTTTGTAAAATCAAAGGATAATATTACAGATCAATTAACAAAGGGTATACCAAAAGAGCAAATGTTATATTTATCGAGGGGAATGGACTTAAAACCAGTATAATGAGAAGTAACTTAGCGGAAACCCAACCTAGCAATTTGATAAATCAAAGTTTAAGTTCAATGTGGAAAACTAGTTGGGTGAAACTCAAGTAATAAAGCATAACAAGTTACCCATTCCTATGATAATAAAAGTTGTGCTACCTATGACGATAAAGATGAATGATTAATCATTCTTAATTACACTAACATAAGAAAGAAAATTAATATTGCACGATACTTATAATCATTGTGTCAACTATATAGGAGTAATGTGGGGTCGCATTTATGAGAATGAAATGACTAAATTCTCTAAAGCTCTTATGAATCCAGGATTGTTCAGGAACAAAATGAACACAATCGTATGAATCGAAAAAATGTCGAAATTTCATATATGTGATATTTATTGTCTTAATTTATAAAATATGATGAACAATTCAATGTCTCCTATACACACTGATTCATCAAAAAATCTAACAAGCACTTACTAAGGAAGGTTCAAGTTAAAAAGACACCTCTCCTGATGTATATCAATTTTATGTTTCTCAGGATCATGTTATGTATAGTATCACCACTATTTGTTATACAAATATGGGGTATTGTAAGAGTTTGTATAGAAAATAGGGGGAATAGAGAGTAGTCCCACATTGGAGATAGATATGGAAAATGAAGAGTTTATAAATGGTCTCTAAACATTTATATCAAATTGGAAAACAAGGCTTGGGCTTAGTCTTGGTGGATTGTTGGTTTGGTATTGGGATTAATAAATATATTTAATTAATCAAAGATGGCCTTGGGCCTTGGGGATCTTGGGCTCTTGTGGATTCATTAAATACCTTATTTACTTAAAAATGTTTTTCCTTTTTTAAATTTTGGATTTTGAATCAGAAGGTTGTGTCTGATCAACACAACCCTTCTGAGAAACAGGAAAAACATTTTGCATCACTTCATCTAAAAGTTGTTTTCCATATTTTCTTATATATACAAAGCATTTATTACAGAGATATAAGTAACAGAATATCTGAAATTGATAGAATTTACCATAGACAAACTTGATGATCATTGAAAAAAAAACATCCAGTAGATTTGCAAGGGGTCAAAACATCCAGTGTAGATTTTTGACTTGCAGATTTTTGTATCCTGGTGGTAGACGTCCAACGAAATACAAGCACAAGAGTAGAGGCGAATTTCTGCTATAGGTCATAGCGTCATATGCTAGCCTCAATATTTACAAGTTAATGTGTTTATTAATTTAGTTTCTTGCATTGCAAGTTTCTGTTTTGATTTGTAAGTTTCTGTTTTGATTTGTAAGTTATGATTTATTTGTGTTGTTGATACCATTTACAATATTTTCAATAAAAATTTTTACATTCGTTGATTTTTTTTAACAAAAACTACCACAAGATGGAGGAAAACTGGTACACGTTCAGTGTTTTTGAGGAACCATTTTGTAGATAATTTTTATCCTTGATTCCCTTGGGTTTAGGCCTGGTTCTTCTGGTAATTAGATTGGGCTTGAATATTTGGGTGCAAAAATACACCCGTATATTTTTAGCTCAACGGTCCAAATTGTATGTATTTAAGTTTATCCCATAAATTTCCAAGAAATCCAAAAATTACCCAAATCCTAAATCCCTAAAATCCAAGTTGCCATACTCACCCAACTCCTCATTTTTCACGACAACATCCATTTCTATGGACCAACATGCACTCTTTTCCAAACACCAGCACATGAATCTTAGCCCACGAAGCCGCCAGCAGAAAGCTGCGTAATGCGCGGCTGTTTTTTCTCTGCCAGCTCTGCGTGTTAGACAATTATTACCTATAGCATCACTATTTCTAAGACATGGTGTCTTTGTACAAATTAACTATGTGACAAAGAAAATTGCTCTTTTATCATTTTGTAATTGGATTACTTGGATATATAAATGATAAAAGTCCATATGATTAGTACGGATTAATTAAAATATGAGACAATATTAATCCACTAAATTTTTAATCATTAAATATCCCTAGTCGTAGTATTATCGAGACTAGACATCGATAATGCGGAATAGGCTAATATTACACTTGTGCGCGTTATGGAAGCTTAACAATATAGTTCTCATATATTTAAGTATTGGATACTTATGCAAGTATGATAGGAGGTTCTGTTAGCCGTTGGACCGAGAACAACTTCACTCTGGATAGACCCCTCGGAATCCCATTGGTAGTATGACTATGTGTCTATGGGAATCTGAATCAGGGTAGGTATATGTGGTCTTAACCTGAGACTATCATCGCTAATACTTGCGACAATCAGTATACTTTGGTTTTGGTCGTCCGGAGCTTTAACATGTTCTGTGTACGCCTCTTCTGGATCTACTGGGAATCGTAGTGTGTTGGGTGTGATGTCAAGATGGAAGTATCACTTCAGTTATATAGAGACGATGATCACGCAATGATACAGAACTAGTACTCTTAAATGCTGCAGTTATCGAGATAGTATGACTAGGTCATGATTATCCTATTACAGAGACTAGTTGCTAGTGATCCGATATATGCTTTATACGGGACAGACACAATTCTAGCCTCAGGCCTAGCATGTGACATCAGATATTGGATCGTAATACGTATTACTTTGTATACTACGCCTGATACAGATTATATATTCCTCGTTGAATATTTCTGGAGAATTGGGTAGGCACGGTGCCTTGCTAGAAGCCAACCATGTCTTTTAAATTCTTAAGAACGTGGTACCGGGTTCGCACGTTTTCGGATAGTCCGATGACCGTATTTACTGCCAACATATCGATGGATCTCTTGGGTCGCTTCCCAAAGATTCACCGATGACATTTGACTCCAACAGAATTAATCTGGGATTAATTATTAGAGAGAAAATTAATCTGGGATTAATTACGGTAAGAATTAATCTGGGATTAATTATCAAAGAGAAAATTAATCTGGGATTAATTCGACTAGAAGAGAGAACGCGATTAATTTGAAATTAATCGGTAAAAAAATTTAATAGTTAAATTGGATTTTACTATTTAATTTATTTAATTTGGGCTAAAATAATATATTAGATATATTAATTAAAATTGGATTTTAATTCAAGCGAACGAATTATTTGGAATTAATTCGTAAGCGACTTTCGTAATAATTTTGTGAGTCATTATTATTTCATTAAATTGGATTTAATTTTTTAGCGACGGAAAATTCGTTTAGTCGGATTAACCGAACCGTGCCCAAAGTGTGTTGTACAAGCCAACTTAAATTTGGAATTTAAAGTTGTGGGACCCATTCTAACTTACATCAACTTATCAAAAGATGATGGAAGTGGTTGGCAATATTTATTGCACTTTGGAAGTCAAAAAGTAAACACACTTTTACAAGTTTGGAAACTAGTTGGACAAACTATTCACTCTCTCCCTCACATCCTCTCTTGGCCGAAAGCTGTCTTCTTGGAGGAGAAAATTATCCTTCAATTTTTGTTCAAGCTAGCACTTAAAGGAGTCAAAGAAAGGTGATAGGGAACTCACCCAAGAGTTTGGAACTCAAATGCAAGGCTTGGAGCTTCTTCTTCAAAGAATGTTTTGAATTTTTCTCATCCGATCAAAGTTAGTATTTCCGCAACTCCATTTGATTTATTCACACACATATCATGTTTAGAGACCTTGGGCATGTCGAGGACACTAACAATGGTATCAAGAGCCAATCTATACTTGATTTGAATTTTAGGGTTCTAAACTTTAATTTGGGATTTTTTGCTTGGACCTTGATTTACCTAAATTGGTTGTTTGGTTGTGTTTGGATGATGATGATTTGGATTTGTGCATCATTGGATTTGTTAAAAATTGATTAGATTAATTTTCCCCAAATTCACATGCATGGCGGAATGGTACCCTAGAAAGGTTCCTGGTGATTTTTTGAATTTGGCAATTGGATATGTTAATTGGCATGAAATTAAATGTTAATTGTTGATTTAATTGGATTGAAATCAAAATTGGATGTTAATTTCATGTATTGTCGTGAGCTTGAGCATGTTGGAATGAATTGATTTTTTTCAATTTGTGTTGGACATGAATTGGATGATTAAAGCATGATTAATTAGATTAATTGATATTTTGGAAATATTGGATTAATTAATTAATTGTGGTAATTACACTTTAATTGGATTAATTGTATTTGGAATAATGTATTAATTTAATTGTTGTATTTGGGCTAATGGGCTTGGTTGGGCCAAATTGGTTTTGGACAATTGGGTTGGATCCAATTGGGCCTAAAACCATTTCCATAAGTCCAAATATGACTATTGGGCCTTTAATAATTTAATTGGGCCTAATGGGCCTAAATTGATTTTGCATAGGGTGATTCCTAACTTGGGCCTTGGCATCTTGAGTTTGATCCATAATGGCCAAAGACCATGCCTAAAGAATTAATGAAAGTCCATTGGACTTTAATTGAATAGTATTGGATGCTAATTGGGCATTTGAGACCCATTTAGATTGGATTTGGAATCCAGTCTAAAGGCACTATATAAGTGTAATTATTTAATTTGGAATTAAATATGAATTAGTATTGGATACAATTTAAATTGGATTTAAAATTATAGTTCGATATAATTCAAGAATACGTACTTTGAGTATTTATTCTTAAACGAGTTGGACTCGCGCAAATCAAATCGTTGTTTGAACATTGGATGGTCATTAATCAAAGATTAATTAATTGGATTAGATTGATTGACAACATGCTTTGTGTGAATACTTGGATGTATTTATATGAATAATGTATATCGGATGGATATTAGATGAGTGGGGCAATTTTGGAAATGTTGTAAGTATGGTACTTATTTATTAAATTGGATCTGCGTGTCCAGCCTTTCACATCCTTATCTCTTTGTATTTCTCTTCTAACCAATTCCCCTCAATGCAAATGAGATTTCTTTAATGTATTATGTAATTGGGTAGAAGTATGTAAAGTGCTAGCGGAGAGAGGAAAATGTGAGATTTGTTCTAGGAACAAATTGTTATATATCCATCCGCATATCATTATTATTTTATTTGCGCCTTATTATGCTTTTGAATGCATGTTTAAGGGTTATGATGAGACCTGATCAAAGATAATAATTTGGTTGCCAATTTACGCGAAAAACCCTCACTTTAATATTAAGCGATTTCCTTCCATTGAGTGGTTCTCTCTCAAGATCCAAGATTGGCATTGGTTTGTTAACCAAAGTCAAGATCATTGTCCATCGCGAATGTGTTTGAACCACGAAAACTTTGTTACATATCACATGTCTTGGGCAGTTGTGATTTATTGGCCAAAGTCAAGGTCACTTCTGTACATCGTCGTGGATTACGAAGCTTTCCCACTGTCAATGGGTCACGCTTAACTGGAATCAGTAAGCTTGTTGAGCCAAAGCCAGGGCTTAGTTGATTCAGAGGAAAAAGGTTAGGAAATATATATTGGATATATATCTCGGACTTGGAGGTCCACCTACCGGATCTAGGAATTGGATGTGATCCAATTGATCTTAGAGATCTACCTAGTTAAGTTTCATACATATTGTTGGCCAAAATCAAGGTTGTGTGTTATTTAACGTGATCCTAGCCCACTAGGAAACTGGTTTCCCGAGTACTCCACAGAGGGTTAGAGGCTCGCCGAAAAATAGTGGGAGGCCAGTATTAAATTTTCAATTTTGTTTAATACTTGCTTACACGCACTCTTTTATTTTATTTATCGTCGTTATAAATATATTAGTTGGACTAATATTGAATTTACTTTCTTTGAACAGTTAGACTGTACGACACTACTCTACCCACTTGTAGTTGGTTATATAGTTGGACAATAGTAACCATTACATTTTGAGTGTACCCGATATCATTGATTGAATAGTTGGACTATTGCAATCGAGATGGCTGGAAAGATTAGCGTCAGGGACATCATCATGGGCGATAATGTCTTTAACGGCTCCAATTTTCCAGATTGAGAGATGAACCTCAGGATAGTCCTGGGGGCTGAGAAGTTACTCTATGTTATAGAGAAATCTCTCGGGCCTGAGCCCGAAGTTGAGAAAATAGTAGAGCATGAGCTTTGGAAGACTCATCGTGATGATAACTTTAGTGCTCAATCCATCATGCTTGCCGCAATGACTCCTCAATTTCGTCATCAGAACAAAGTATTGGATCCTTATAGTATGAATGTTGAAATTGAAGGATCTTCACAGATCTAATCTTAGATCTCAGAAGCATGAGTTGCGAAGAAGCTCTATACACTCGCGTATGTCAGGGGGTACATTTGTCGAGCACTATGTGTCGCAAATGATTGCTGACATCGAATAGCTAGGTCAGTTGGGCATACAACCTTCGAGGCCGAGACTTCCATAGATTTGATCTTACAGTCTCTGCCCGAGTGCTGGGGCGGGTTCGTCATGAACTACAACATGATGAACCAAGAGAAGAATCTTGGAGAGTTGATGACCATGCTCAATGAGTCATAGCCAGAGCTTCTAAAGGGAAAGAAGCCCGAGGCGCACCTTACTTCGACATCCCAGATGGCCAAGGCTTGGCCGAAGGCTTATGGGGGTGTGAAGAAAAGGAAGAAGAAGGGCAAGGCTAAATCATCATAGTTTTTTGGGAAGACTAAGGACATATCCCAAGACGTCTGCCTATATTGTGGAAAATAGGGTCACTGGAAGCTTACTACCGTGAGTACAAGGCGGAGTTGAAGGAAGTGAAGACGGGCAAGGCTCCGGCTTCAGGTATGTTTGTTATAAACATGTCCACTACTCGTTTTAAAAATTGGATTTTTGATCCTGGATGTGGTACTCACATATGTACTGGTGTGCAGGATCTGCTGACTAGCAGGATACTGGCTTCAGATGAGTGACCGGCGTAAACACACACGTATAACGCAAGCGTACGTATCGTTCAAGTAGTATAAAAAGTATCGATCCCACGAGGACTTAAAATCTTATCTATTAATTTTTATGAGGTCAAATGATTACTAATATCTGACAGGTTGTTTGATTGATTTGAAATGCGACGATTCTAAATTTAAAAGCAAGTAACTAAAATTGGTTGAAAGATATTTTGAGAAAATTCAATATTAAAACTATCTAGGGTTGTGATTTATTCCAATATTATTTAAAGATGAAGTTGTTATCTTATAATTGGGTAAAATATTGATTTTTTATAACCTGGAACACTAAATTATGTAAAAGCCTCTTCCGATGGTCAATTACAAATATCCAATTTAACCTAATTGATCCATATGTCTATGTCAATCAAATTATCTGGATTCATAAGATTAAGTTCCAATTATGGCTACCCCCGCCCGACAGGTATATTCCTATCCTGTAAGGAAATCTATTAAAGGGTTATCTATCCTCAAGGAAGATCGTGGGTTATTATTGAGTCTGAGGTCTTAAACCTAAAATCCCTATGTCTAGTTCATTTTAAGTTTACCTTATCAATTTTATTAGTAGCCAGTTAATAAAAAGCATTAAGATTAAGACTCATAAATAAATCTTTATATTACCCAAATTATAATTTAACCCATATAAACCGGTGATATTGGATTTCATCACAACCTAGATTACTAACTTAGTTATGACACATAGCTAGGGCTAGTAAAAACTTAAAAGACATAAAATGAAAATGCTGAAAAGTAATTGCGATAAGTAAAATGCTGAAAAGTAAATTACAAATGAAATAAAATGCTAAGGCAAAAGGAATTACTTTACTACTACTAATTTAGATATCTCCCATAAAATAATATATAAACTTGTGATAATATTTTACCAACCGACCAATCTGGCGGTGATCCTGATTAAGTCAAATTAAGTCCAACCAGCCATATAGGTGGTAATATTTGTCCATAATCCAGCCATAAAGGCAAGGGTACCAAAATAAATTTACCAACCGACCAATCTGGCGGTATCTTTGATTAATCAGGTTCAAACCAACAGAAAATAAATTTACCAACCGACCAATATAGCGGTTTCCTTGATTAGTTAGGTTTAAACCAGATTAAGTTGAATTGCCAACCGACCAATATATAGCGGTATCCTTTATTAATCAGAATTTTAAATAGTAAATATATTATTTTTAAGGGAGATTAATCTAAATAGCAATTGTAAAATATTACCTTTCACCCTAGCATAGGGAAGTTACCTCCACATAGTGAATAGTAAAAACTGTAAAATAAGAAAGTAGATTACTATTATTACAAAAAGTAATTAAAATTATTACAAAAGTAAAAACTAAAAATTAAAAACGAAACTTAAGAGAGAGAAGAATTCCCTATTTACATCAAATAAGAGAGAGGGAATGGTGTGTACTGAAATCTGAAATTTCGCGCTCTATTTATAGGAAAATTTTACTGTTCGCGCGTCACGCGACGCCAAGGAACTAAGCGTCGCGATGCTGGATTTGTCGACGTGGCACGATGAGAAGGCGACACGTAGCATGGCGGCTGACTGTTCCGCGACACGTGTCAAGGCGGCTAATTCTCAATTATTGTGATGACGTCATTGATGACGTCATGCTGACGCGGCGACGGCAACGACGTGGTGATGACGTGGCGTGGCGGCTGACTGTTCACTTGTCGGCATAATAGGATTGCGACACGTGGCGACACGTGTCAATTGTGATTGGCTGAGGCTGACGTGGTAAGTTGACTCGGTTGACTGCTGACGTGACGATGATGTGGCATGACACGTGGCAAGGTTGACTTGTTGACTGATGATGTGGCTGATGACGAGGCGACACGTGTCAAGTCTGAGTGTCGGCAGCATATGATGGTGACACGTGGCACGGCGCATGTTAGCAGATGGGATGTGATGGTGACACGTGGCACGGCGCATTTTAGCAAAGTCAAAACTTCTCAAATTGTTGACCGTTGACCTGGCGCACATTAGCAGATTCGGCTCACGCTGGGCGTCGCGGCGCGCAGTGTTCAGCGTCGCGACGCGCAAAAGACGAAAATATCCCTGTTGACGCATTTTTGTCCGGTTTTTGCCCCAAATTGCCTCCAGTGCTGTCCAAACTTTATTTATCTGCAAAATAACAATAAAACACATCAAAACATTCACAAAACTCAAGAAACTATACAAAATATTAAGTTAATGAGTGGGAAATAGTGATATAAATACCACTCATCACACCCCCAAACC